>CM073490.1:3000000-3230000 GCA_037074585.1 Biancaea sappan
TAATAGTAAACTTTAACATTAATTTAAATGTCATTGTTGTCATATTAAGAATAAGACACTCTATCTTGTGTAGAAAATTAACTTATTTGTAAAAAGGTAGATTAGATGAAAGAGTTCTATAATATAATATAATATATCAAAATGTTGGGAAATTAAAGATGATGCAAGAAGAACCCAAGTATATAGTTTAATTGAATGTTAAAAATAGTAAATGTTTATTGATATAAATGATTTAACATCTATTTTTGTTTAACAATATCGTGTTGGATTGAGTCTCATCAAAAAAATATTGTAGTGAAGGATTTGTATTTTTGTAAACCAACCACAATTAACAATCAAATATTACCTTAGCTTCGTATTATTTAGTGTATATTTAGAAAATAATCGGGTCACACATCAAGCACACACATAGACGACACACACGACCTTCAACGGGCACACAAATGAACACTACTATGCACACATCAACCAATGCAATCCAACACACACACATTCAAGGGATAAAGGAGGGATTATAATTAAATGCCTCAACATCCTTCCACTAAATTACGTTTAATTTCTCCTAAAAGCATCGTTAGCGTTGAAGCAAACCATGGTTTGAACAGATTTTTCGATTTCCATCCAACTAGCCAAACATCTCATTTTCATACAAATGTAGTTTGTTTCAAACGCACATTTTATCGGTATAATATCGGTTGAATGAGAGCCTCAGTTTATTAATAAATTTTACACATATCTTTTGCTGTTGCTGGAGCATATGATATTATATACTATCATTACACGAGTAATCATTTTGGTCCTCATTAGTTGACTCTTTTTATGCCCTTAATTAATAACTTGCTTTTGCTACATATATATATATATATATATATATATATATGCGATTATATATTAATCAATAATTCAAGGGTATTGAAGTAGTTGCATTTACTTTGATTGAAATCTAAACATACTTATATTGGCAAGTTGCATACACCCAACCTCCTTCATGTATTCTTAATGGAGCTACCACTTATTAAGACTAACGACAAAATTCAACATCTAATTTCCCCCCCCCCCCCCCCTTTTAAGATAAACTATAAAATCAAAGCAATTAGAGATATTGTCTCTGTCTTAAAAACGAATTCTCTTATGCGTAAGAGGCTTCAGCTCCAAACGTAAATCGTTTGATGTATATTTAATAATTTATATTTTTCTTATATTTTTTTAATTTATACATATCGTTGGATTTGATGACTATTGACCGAGATCAAACGGTTAATAAATTTTGTTTTAAAAGACAAAAAATGTATAAAAATGTGGACCACAACAGTTTATGTTTGAAGTTGAAGCCTTATATGGGAGCTGTTTGATATCTAAGAAAGAGTAGGAATAGAAAGGAAATAGAAAAATGGAAAGGAAGAGAAAATGGAAAAATGAGGAGGAAAAAGAAAAAAAACTTATTTGGTATGCAATGGAAAAGAAAGAAAGAAAATAAGATTATTATATTTTTTTAAAGATAATAGAAAATAAATATAAAAGTAATTTACTATTTTGCTCTTAACCTAATAGTCTCAGCAGGGCCGGTTGACCGGCTACTAGCGCTTGGTAGGAATCGGTTGACCGGCTGCCAGCGCCTGGCAGGACCGGTTGACTGGCTGCCTGTCGATCGGTCTATTGCACAATAGGCCGGTCTACTAGCTTGCTGCAGCCGGTCGATCGGCCTGTTGTAGCCGGTCGACCGACCTGCTGCAGGCCGGTCGCCCGACGGTCGATTGCCTGCCACCATGTTGACTCAAGAAAGATTGGATCTTACTTGTTAGGCGTCATTATTGTAACTGTGAACAATTCAAAACCTGCCTCAGAAAGACAGTAAGGGCAAATCAGTGCTGAAGCGTGCTTACTACGCAAAAGGATATTGCGACGCCGAAGGAGATGCACAAGGATATTGCGGGTGCTACTATTTTAATTTATTATATGAATGTGTGTGCGAGTGCGAGATGATCGAGAATGAAAGTGTGAAATAGAAGGTGCGGGAGGACCAGAACGTGAGAGCGGAGCGTGGATAAATTTGACATTTCTCTTTCTTTTCCTTTTCCATGACCGGTTTTTATCAATGAAGCGATGGAAACAAATATCAAGATTTTGAAGGAGGTGGAAATGCCGGCTTCCGTTTCCAACTGCTACAGCGACCCATAGCAAACAACAGAAAAAATACACAGTAATAAAAAGACGCTTTCCTTTCTCGCTTCCACGAGCACACCAAACGGCCCTATATTTTTCAAACTCATGAAAGAATCTGCTTCTCTCTTTTTGAGCACTTAATCTCCATTACTCTGTTTAAAAAAATCAATTTTTTGGGGGGAAACAAATCAAGATCGTGTAGTAAAATCATGAGGTTCACTATAAGCAAGGCACTCAAATAAATTGGTCATGATACCGTGATATTATTCATTAGGAGGAGAATAATCTACATTATCTGAAAGGTACCAACTTGTTAAATATAAGCTTAATGCGAAAGATTGTGGTGCCAAAAGATATTAATTGTCAATTTAAGGTGAGAATTAAATTGAAAGTAGAGCGTTACATATATAAAATTAAAATACTTGGTTGTTTTATTAATTATAACTATATATGATGGTGGGGTTCAATGTGCGACGAAATTGACAAAAGTAGATTTCTTCACACATATATATAAATGGTACGCAGTGGCACTAGATCATAGTGAGAGACAATTTAAAAGGACACCACAATAATTAATTTATATATTTGTTCCATTTAATTATTAATTTCATATATATTTTGATTTCTGAGGCGTCAGCTTGAAACTGTTTCTGAATTCTTTGAATGTTGATCAAACTCACCAACACTATCAATCAATCATTAGTCAAACTTTATTAGAAGCGTGAAATTTAAACATTGCCTTCTCCTCTCCCTCTCAATTTTTTGCTTTCTTTTCAATGTGCATTTTTTAATCTTCTCTCTGTATTATTATATAATAATTTACGTCCTATCAATTCTTTACGGGCACATATGCTTGAGCCTTGAATTGATATAGATTAGAATTGTTAATTATTAACATAGATTAATATGTAGATTAGACTTTATAAAATTCTTTACGGGCACATATGCTTGAATTGAAAAAATGAGGTGAAAGGTACAGAAAGAAAATTAAAGAGTAAATTATTGATTTAATTTGTGAAATATTGTCATTTTTAATTTAATCATTAAAAGATTAAGTGCCTTAATTTTATTATTGAAAGATTAACTTTGTCTTAATTTTGATTATTTTGTTACTAAATTTTAAAATTTTTTTTATTAACAATTATTTTGACAAAAATAAAGACTAAATTAAAATAAATATATTTATACATAAACTGAATTAAGATTTTTAATCTATTGAGAAAAAAATTGAGAAAAAAATAATTTTTTATGGACGAAATTAATAATTTACTCAAAATATAAATATAGATAATTTTTTATTTTAATTTTATATATAATATAAATATATTCATTCCCTATATAATTCATCTTCTGAAATTCCAAATTGAAATTTCAAATCCTTTTAAGTTTATTATTTCTAATAAAAAAATATGTGATTATTTTTTTTTTTTGGAAAAGCCCCAACAATCATGTGAGTTGCCAAAAAAGAAAAAAAAACAAAAGCAAAATTACTTGTTATTTTTTTAAAAAAAGATTATCATAAAAAGATGAAACTTTTTATGATGATTTTCTCTCCTCCTTATTGTGGAGCCAAGTGTAAGGCAATGATGAGCAATGATGAGCAATGACATATTCAATTATGAGATTTTAGGGAAGCTTAAATTTATAAGAAGATAGGATAACCAAAAAGGGTGAACCCGTGCAAAAACCCATTACCTGACGAAATAATGAATGACATTTCGAAGAGGGCATATTGACATTATATTTATCAAAAGGGGGTTTGTATGTTGATTTTTTGTTCTTTTTTTCTTTTTGCGGCACTTTCTTTTGATTCCAAAAGACCCCACAATCATACAGTGCTTTACATGTTAGCTAGAGTTCCATTTAGTAACTGCCATAAACTTCTCTCTAAGTGTAACTGACGTGTTGTTTCTTAACAAGTGTATCGGGTCGCATAAGTAGTAAAGAGAGAATAAGAGTTATCGTGCTCAGGGATTGACTTTCAACAATTACTAATTTCACTAGATCGAGTTATATTTGGATGGAGAAAAAATATAAAGATTAACTGAAAGTAAACTAAACTAACGACAATGAATTAACTAAACACCAAACGAAGAACTACGCCATAACACAACGGGTAGGAGATTGACTTTCTTAACTCCCAATCCTATTAATTCATAGACAAATCAATCTTTGAATCGTTAGAGAGTGCTTAGATACATTCACAAATTTCATTTAGTGTTGGTCGAGTTCACGAAAATATTTGAACCCAATGTCTTGGTGAGCAAATCTTTCTAGCCAAAATAATTAGCTAATGTCTTAGTCCAATTAATTGGTTCGGAGTTTAAGTTCAAGAACTTATAAGACCACGCAAACAAGATTATCTATGTCTAGACTAACCCGATTCACGGTAGAAGTTACAAGGGCATGTTTATATCAAACTATGTCTAGCATTAATACAAACCCCAAATACATCTAAGTTAAATGATTGCAAATCACGTAAAAGGAAATAAACTAATAACAACTACTCTAATAATCAGAAAAGAAATTGTATTTAAGCATCAAACAACAAAGTTTCATAGGTAGTCAATATACATCAATCCCCTAAACCCTATAGTTTATAACAAGAGGAAGAAATACATAACAAATACACAACAAAATATGATCAAGAGGAAGGAGAAAAAGGAAGAAAAGCTTCAAACTCAGTAGAAAAGAGGTCTCCTATCTCCTCCATCCTTGCCCTGGCAGAGCTCCCTTAACCTCCAACCAAAAGATCCCAAAAACTTCTGCATAAAACCTATATATAGCAGAAGACTTGCAGGTCTAAGTCGGGACGCCTAGGCGCCAAGCAGAAACAAAGGAGAAAAGGGGGCTGGCGCCTGGGCTCCACGTTCTGGAGCTTCTGACTGAGAGTTGAAGTGCTGGCACCTCCAGGCGCCCTGTGTGACACCTGGCGCCAGCCATAAAAGGGTCAGGACGAGAGTTAAGCTTCTGGGGCCTGAGGCGCCAGCCACCAGACTTGTATCATTCCAGTACTTTGCCTCTGAATCTAATCAGCACACCAGCTTGCAGCAGACCAGAAAAGAAAGCTTACAGGAAAATAAAACACAAAGCTTAAAAGGCAAGGGAAAAGAGAGTAAAACAAGATAAAACAAAGAAACTACTATGTACAAAGAAGAAAGCCAAAATAAAGGATAAAGCAAGCAAAAGGATAACAAAACTGGGGCCAACGAGAAGAAAAAGCCCTAAAGAAACAACCTAAATTAACCAAAATAAAGGACTCATCAGTGACTTATATATATATATATATACACACACACACACACATCATTCAAAATAACTACAATGGTTGACAAAAATTGTCAAAGTAAGACAGTTTAACCATATGGACTGGCCTACGGTGGGTCAAAAAAAAATTCAACCGAGTCAAATTTGTCCACTTTTAAAACTGGCTTGTATTTTACTAACTCAACGCGCTTAATATGGGCTAAAATAGCCAACCCGCCTCTTTTTTTTTACTTGATATCTTGATTAATCTATAAAATGATAGAGAAGACAGGGGAGTTGAATCGCGAGAGGACATGGGAGTGAGAGCCTGAGAGAAAGAAGACAGAGAGTGACCGATGCGAGTCACTAGCATTGCTACTGTAGTGACAGAGGCGAGAGAACAGAGGAGAGAGAACAGAGGCGACTGAGAGGCGATGTAAATTACTCAGGTTAGGCATGCCGTAGATCAGGTAACATAAAAGAGGCGCGAGATTGATAGAGTAAGAGATTGCTGGTGGTTGGTAGAGTGATGGAGATCAGAGAGACAAGATACACGTTGGAGATGGAGAAGGCAAAAACATATATGAGGAGTGAAGAGAATGAGAGAGAGAGACGGGGAGCAACAAACTCAAAGATGAAGATGAGAGATCTAATTTTGAACCTCTGAAACCCTTATCATAATGTGAATGACCATTACTATATTACAATATATTTTAGAAAAAATTACACTTTATCCTCTAAACTTTTTTCTATGTGGAATAAATTTCTCTAAAATTTCAAACTCAACAAAAGATCCCCTTAACTTTCATTTCATACAAAAAACCTCATCCCGTTAGTTGACCATCATTTAAATACTGACGTGGACTGAACCCATGCCATATCATCAATAGATAGTACACTCAAATGCCATGTCACCCATCTTTTTACAAACCACTTGCCACATTGGAGCTCTTGCCACATCACCCATCTTCAATCTCGAACAATTCTTTTCCTCAGGCATGGTCTTGTTGAGCCAGACATCATTGATCCAATCCATAATCACGAAGATCCTACGAACCATTCGTCACAGCGCCTCCACCTCCTGGCCTATAGTGTTTCGATGCAAAGCACTTTGGAGGAGTTTCTTAGAAGATTCTAGTACTGGAACCTTTGAAAAAAGTGCCGAACACAGGGATTTTGTGGTCCCAGTCTCATGTGGTCCAAATCCTGTGGAGCTTCAAGTTAAGTGTGTTGTTGAGCTGGCACTGGATGTAGGCTTCATAAAAGGTATAGCTAGGTTGGATCTTAAGGTCTTAGTACTGAGATTTGAGAACCAAGTGGTGGTGTGGCAATGAGGAATAGGGGAAAAAGAAATGGTGGAAACGGAGGACGAAGAGGAACAAGAAGAAGACGAAAACAAAGACCATCTGCTAATTATATTCTCAGTGAGGATTTGACACGACATCAAGAACAAGTGAGGAGTGGTGGATCGGATTGCGTGTTCGTTGCCTCTAGGGAAGCCATTGAGCACATAAGCGAGAGGCAAGAAGAGGCCGGCAGTGGTTTTGAGAATGACATAGAGTTTGAACATTTTGCTTCCATGAAAGATCTCAGGGGAGGCAGAGGCATTAGCACTATGGGAAGGGACGGTGAGGCGCGCGAGGGCGAAGAAGTAAGCGGAGGCGAGGGCTGGGAATGCTAAGTTCCCGATTCAAGATGGGTGATGTGGCAATATCATATGGGTGATGTGGCAATATCAAATAGGTGATGTGGCAGGAGCTCTAACGTGACAAGTGATTTGTAAAAAGATTGGTGACATCACATTTAAGTATACAATCTAATGATGACGTGACACGGGTCAAGTCCACGTCAACATTTAAATGATAGTCAACTAGTAGGAGGGGATTTTTTTGTACAAAATGAAAGTTAAGGGAGATCTTTTGCTGAGTTTGAAACTTCAGAAGGTTTATTGCATATAGGAAAAAGTTTAGGAGGGATTAAGTGCAATTTTTTCTATATTTTATTTTTAAAAAATTGAGTTAAGCGGATTATGCGAGTCAAACCATTTAAACTCAGTTCTAAATAAATTGGCTTTTAACAAGTTCTACCTGTTATTTAAGCGGGACAAATAGGCTCAACCTATTGAGTTAGACTCGTTTTGCCAGTTCTAATAATTGTTGTTTCTATTAATCACCACAAAGTAAATTATTTAATTATGAAACTAAATGATGACGCAATATTTTTGTTTAAGGAACATTTTAAGGCTTCAGTGTGCGAAGATTTCCCGGCCGAAGAATTTTGCCTTGTTGTACTGGTTTGTGCTGTTGCGATCATCACGAGTGTAGAACTGTGGAAGAGAAAAAAGAAATACAAAATAAAGAGCATAGCTGCTACTTAAACGAATCTTCTGTATTATATTTAAGCATGTCAACGCTTTGTGTGCATATATATATATATAAAACACACCGTAAGAGGAGGTAGGCTTGTGTGTCTGTTCTTTATGTTTTCTTAAATAATTACTAACCACGACAAGGGATTTAATTGTATGAAACAACAATAGCCAGCTAGCTAGCTCATAACTATTTTATAACATTCTAATTAAGTAAATAGAAATAATGCGAAAATATATAGGGCATATCTTGGATCCAAAAATTAGAATATGAAGAAGAGTGCAAAAAATACGAATAATGAAGGAGTAGTGAAGAGTTATGAAGGTATTATTGTTAAGTTGAGTTGGAAAGAAGATTATTTGTTTAGCCTTGTTTTCAAAGTCAAGTAAAATATTTGGTTTAACATGAATTGTTAAATTTTATAATTAACAACATATATTTTAAAATGTTATTTATTTTTATTTAAAGGAAAACATCATCTTAAAATTTCGATGATTAGTTGTGAAATTCAACGGTTTAAATTAAGTCAAATATCTTACTTAACTTTAAATTATATGAGACCATGCAGGATGCTTAACCTATTTTAGATTGATGAATTTTATAACTAATGACTCATTTATGAATAATTTTTTTTAAAAAAATAATATCTTAAAATTTAAGCTATTAATTGTAAAATTTATCAATTTAAAACTTGAGAACCAAACAAAAAATCCCGCTCAGAGAGGGTATTCTAGCATGGTTGATCAGTTTTTAAACATGATTTCACTTTTGGAGCGGCGGAACCTTCCACCACCAATTGTGGCATTTATTTCGTGATTAAATGGTTAACGCTAACGATGATTTGCCAAAACTATTAATTATAAATTCCTGGGTAACATGCCCATCAAATCAACAAAAGTAGCCTGTCATAAATAAAAATAAAGGCAATTAAATTAAGCATGATCCATTTGTCGAGGTTTAGGAAGTTTAATTTATGTAGATATGTAAATCATCATTACCTGGATATATGGGAGTATAATTACCAGAATCCAGAAGGACTTCTTCCCAACTTACCTGCCGCCACTACAAATTAACTAAGTACACTATTTAATTTCCGTATAATAAATTAATATATCATTTAATTATCAATGGTTAAATCGTAGTTGAACCGTACTCGAATTTATAATATTTATATATTAAAATATATAATTAATATATATTATAGACATTATAATATTAAAATATTTAAATCATATTATACATATATATTTATACTAGTTATAAATATTCTTTTAATTACTTAAAATTTTAAAAATTTTTTAAAAATATATAATAATATTTAGTAAAAATTAAAAAAAATTAGGTGAATTGTCATACTAGTTATTTTTTACTAATTTAAACGTTTATTAATTTTTAAATTTAAATATAATCAAAGACTTAACTAATTTATTAATTTTTTAATTAAATTAACTGGTCCAATTTAATTCTTTGAATTATGATAATAATCACATAAGAAAGAGTCATAGTCTTCTATAGTAAAAACGGATAAACTTGTTAAAATTAATTAATTTATACAGCCAACAGAGACGTGGACGTCCACCATTCCACCACTAATTCCATTGTCGTTCTGTTGATATTATAATTCAGCCGATCTAGATATGGTGACTATGTTTCCCACAATTAGATTTTATATCTCAATTAATGTTTCTACCTTAAATAGATAGATTAAAGGAAATATATTTTAGGCTGCGTAGAGTTATAGAGCTATAGACTCTTTACATGTGACAAGAAATTGATGATCACATTTAATTATTTGTTGTCCTATCATCAATTCTTGTGGCCAAGTCGTGTTTACGTAAATGAGTTAACTATTATTTTTTTCTTATGATATGACAGGACTTGACATATAGTTTTGTGTGCGCCATACCCATATGTTTAGTTTGCAATTAGTGTAATGACCGTGTGATGAAAGGATTAATATAAATATCATAATTTTTATTTATTAAATAAATAAAAATAATTTAAAAATAAATAAAAGGGTATATGTACAAAAATAATAAGGTATTTAGACTATATTAAAATATATATAAGATGATTTATTAGATACAAATGCTTTGAATATTAAATGTGAATAATGTCAAATAAAAAAAAGATATAACATGCATTAATTTAGATAAATATATTAATTAATGATAAAAAAATGAGTTAAAATAAAAGTTACTGTAATATTCCAAGAATTTATATGAATATTTAAAATCTATTTAAATTTTATTGAAAATTTTAATTACATGAAAAATGTTTTTTTTGAATTAGTGAAGGAAATTTGGGAATAGAAATTTCAAAATTTTAATTTGGAAAATTTTTACAAATTCTTAAGGACTAAAGTGAAAAGAAAAGAAAATATGAAGTACTTTTGAGAAATGACCAAATAGGAAACCGAGAAGAAGAATAGAGCTTATGAGAATGAATTATGAGTCAGGTACCGAAAGGATGATGGATTCGAGGTTAAAGTGGAGTCTGAGACATTGAGAGGGACTAAAGTGAAATAAGAAAATCTGTGGGGCGTCTAGGATTTAGAAACACCCAAGGTGAAATTTTACGAATTTGCTTTTATTAGTCTTGACTGAGGGTCAACTGGAGAGCAAGTGATAATTTCACCCCGGGCGAGTATATAGCTGGCATCACCTCTTTTTCCTCATTTTTTCCTTTCTTCTCTCTCTCTCTTCACTTTCACTCCACTCTTTCTCCCTTTCTCCTCTCTACTTTCTCTCTCTACACTCCAACTCCAAAACCAGGCTTTGGAGGGTGGATCTCGGGCTATGGGGCAAAACTTTAGGAGCCAAGTAACGTAGGGAAAGCAAGGAATCGAGGTAGAAATTTTTATTTCTTAAGCTTTTCCCTATTTTTTAGTTCTAAGGGTGTTTGGGATAAAATCAAGATTCCGACTTCGTTTCTTGATTAAAATTGATGCTTTTAGTGTCTAAATGCTCCTTAGATATCAAGGGTGAGATCCCATGGAAGAAATCATGCAAAACGGTAGAGATTTGGCCAGATCTGAGGCAAATCCGAGAGGAATCGCGAAAGATCACGATCGTGGCGCCCAGGCGCCAATGTTCAGAAGGTTTTGGGGAGGAAGAAGGGCTTGGCGCCTAGGCGTTAGGCTTGGGTTGGCTCCCGGGCGGCAAGTGTGCCGGAAAACCTTAGCTTATTTTCAATCGGTCATAACTTCTTCATCCGGACTCCGTTTTAGGTGAATTTTATATCGTTGGAAAGCTCTTTGAGTCTAGTTTCTAATGGTATAAGTTTCATTTAGATATTCATTACCAGTTAGGTGTTATGACTTGAGATGTGGGTGAAGGTCGGGAGTAGTGGTAGGAAATTTCTCTATTTTGTAACCCTAATGGTTTTTACCTGGTTAGAATAGGGATGATTGAGGCGCAAGGTGGGAGCACCGAGAGCGTGGAATCCAGGTGAGTAGGCAACCTTGCAAAATTAATTTACTAAAATAGTCAAAGCACAATATAAATCTCATTTTCATTATTTGTGAAATTGAGAAGATTACCAGTGTATGTTCAAGTTGAGAAAAATTACAATATCATTGGAAATTATTTTATTACCTTTTGTGAATTGATTTCTCTAGTTGACTAAATAACTAGATGTGCTAATTCCTTGAATAAATTGAAACATTTTGTAAGTGAATAACCTTACTAAACTAATTTGATATTATTAGACAAAGTATAATATAAGTCTCATTTATAATATTTTTGAAATGTTAAACAATCAATCTTTCAATTGACAATATACGATGATTGCTATGATTGATGATAGAAATACAAAGGAATAAAAGTATGTGTAAATTAATTTATTTCATAGTAATTTTATTGTGATAAATTCTCACTATTTTATTGATGAGCAAAAGATCTACGAGATCTAATACATGAGTTTGAAAGGGTTAGAGTCTCATACTACTCAGTGTATAACTATGTGTAATATCCCAAGAATTTATATGAATATTTAAAATCTATTTTGAAGTTTATTATAAAATTTAATTACGTAGAAAATGTTCTTTTTGAATTAGTAAGGGAAATTTGGGAATAGAAATTTCAAAATTTTAATTTGAAAAATTTTTACAAATTTTCAAGGACTAAAGTGAAAAGAAAAGAAAATACAGAGTACTTTTGAGAAATGACCAAATAGGAACCTGAGAGGAAGAATAGAGCTTATGAGAATGAATTATGAGTCTGGTACAAAAAAGATGATGGATTCGAGGTTAAAGTGGTATTTGAGACATCGAGAGGGATTAAAATGAATAAATACGAGATTTTGGAATTTTAATAAATATGGGATGTGATGAGGTGTATTTTGTGGGAGTCTATTGGGTGCCCTAAGTATGATCAAGCTTTTTCAATTCCCTTGCAAGTCCTAGGTAAGTTGGTTGCCAAAGGGACTAAATTGAAAAGAAAATAAGTGGGGCCCACACATACACACTTAAACATTTATCATTCTCTCTTATTCATTTTTCTATCTTCCTCCCGTAGCTCTTTCACTCTCTATAGGCCAAGTACTCCCAAGTTTTTTTCTTCACCTCCATCCATGCCAAATGCTCAAGGAAGGAAGCCTTGGAAGCTAGGAAGATTGGTAAGTAGATGTTCTTCTTTTTTTTTTTCTTCCTCCTCTTACAAGAATAAATCCTAGGTTATCATTTTGGAAAATCTTTCTATATTGTTTCTATGGATGAATTTAAGTAAAGATATTAATTTAAAACATTTCTACATGTTGGATAATAATTGTGGAACAAGAAATTCGAAGAAAATTAGGAGAAATTCAAGAATTAGGAAATTTGAAGAAAGTTAGGGTTGTTAATGAAAATTTGAGATTAGAGCTTAGATTGTTGCTAAAAATTGAGGATTTTGGTGTTAAAACATTCCTTACACATTAAGGATGAAAACCCATGGAAGAAATCAAAAGAAATATTGTTTTAGATATGATTTTAGGATTTTTGGATGAATAACACGAAGAACGTCACTGTTTATTTTGGAAATTTTCCAGAAAATTTTCAGAAAACACTGTTCACCGAGAAAATTTTTCCAGATTTTCTCGTTACTGTAGCATTAACTAGGTCAACGTTACTGTAGCATTGACTCGGTCAACGTTACTGTATCATTTGTTGACCCTAAGGCTATATGCCATAAGTTTTGATGATGACAAATATATTTGAATAGTAGCATTGATATATATAAAGATTAATTATCATATATATGCTACAAGTACTTAAGCATGATTATGTTATTTAATATGTATGTTGCATATATTGAATCATGCTATTAAACTAACCATTGGGTTTGCAAGTAAGATATATTTTATAGGTTGGTTCAAAACAAGAAGAGTGAGGATTGTATTGAAGAACAAGGAAAAGCAATATCATGCTTAACTCAAGGAAAACAACATGCAAGGATGAAGCTCCAAGAAATGAAGAATTAGAAGATTTGAAGTCTTGGAAGCTTGGATGCATCAAGATAGCCTATGTGTTTAAATTAGGTATATTTTATATAGGCTAGTATATTTGTGCAACTCAATGATTTAGATTTGCATACATTGGCTCAAGCATTTTTGAACAAAAAGTTAGTGAGATATGAAGTTTTACAAAAGTTATTTTTTGACCTTTGGTCACTCCTTATATCATATCTCATAAATGAAAAATCGGTTTTTCAAGTATCTTAATCTCATTTGATAGTAGACTCAAAGATCTTTTCAACGGTATATTATTTATTCAAAACGGAGTCCAAATGAGAAATATATGACTATTCAAAATATAGTTTGAAAAACTGAAAGTTGATTTTACTGTAATAAAAAATTATTCTGTTCTGACCTATAGTCAGTATTTTGATTATATCTTTTAAAAGAAAAATAATTTTTGAGTAAAACTTGGCTCATTTGAAACTAGACTCCAAGAGCTTTCCAACGGTATATTATTTGTTTAAAACGGAGTTCAAATGAGGGAGTTATGAATTTTTAAAGAAAGCTCAAAATCTGGACTGCACTATAACGGCTATATAACGGCTATATAACGGCTAGTTTTGTAAAATCTTATATATATGACCTTAGATACACGATTTTGAGCAAGAACAAAGTCCTACAATGTGATATTAACTTCTTCTATCATCTTTGAGAGAAAGGAAAGCATTCTTGAGCCAAATCTTGCATATTCTCTATCATTAGAGTTATTAGAGCTTCATTTGTTTTCATCTACTCTTTAGAGAGAGTTTCTTTGTATTGTTGATTTTGATCAACACATATATTATTTTGAGTTGAGGTTCGCAAGTACCGGTGTTGGAAGAACTTGCTTTGGGTTGAGGAGGAGCCCGGATTCATAAATTCTCTATTGTGGTTTCGCAAATACCCGGATCGAATTTGCGTGGTTGTAGTGGTTTGCAAGTACCCGGATTAAACTTGCAATTATAGTGGAAATACTCAAGTGGTCTCTTGAGGACTGGATGTAGGCTTGGATTAGCCGAACCAGTATAAATCTCCGAGTTTGCTTTCTCTATCCCTTACTCTTTAATTTGTGCATATTGATATATATTCTTTAATTCCTTGATCTTTATAATTATTTATCTTAACAGCACATTGATTTTCTGTATTGTATTTATTATCCTAAGCATTGTACTTTTACAGAAAATCATTTTAACTTCCAATTAATTCTTGTGAAAAATTTATAAAACCCAATTCACCCCCCCTCTTGGGTTCCAACCATTACTTTCAATTGGTATCAGAGCTTGGGCTCTTATTTAAAGACTTAACCGTCTAAGAGTTAGCATGGTTGGATATAGTGATTGGTTTATTTCTAAAAATTGTTCTTTCACAGAACCTCCAATTTTTGATGCTAATCATTTTCAATATTGGAAGTATGAAATGAAAATGTTTTTAATTTCAGTAGACCATAAACTCTGGGATGTTATAGAAAATGGTTCTTGTATGCCTATCAAGGAAGAACAAGGAAAATGCATTCCAAAACTTAAGAGTGAATGGAATGATACTGAAAGAAGTTTAATGCAACTCAATGCTAAGGTAAAATTGATTATTTCTTGTGCATTGAGTCAAGATGAATTTTTCAAAATCTCCAACTGTGCAACTGCAAAAGAAATGTGGGAAATTCTTGAAGTTGCACATGAGGAAGATCTTATTGCTGAGGAATTAAGGTATAGAAGTTTCATTAATGAACTTGAAATTGCTCAAATGAACAATTGCAAAACCATTAATGAGATACAACTTGTGCTTAATCAATTGCAAGCTCTTGGTATTGAACTTACAGAAAAATCTCAAATCACCAAGGTGACAGACGAAGAAGAAAAAGGAGAAAAAGAGAAACCACAACCAAAAGGTGAATCATCAAAGAAAACTTACCTATCTTCCAATTGGGGAAATAGCAATTCTGATAAGCAGAATACAAATGAAGAAGCCAACACTTGTCTTGTGGCCAGAGATAAAGATGAGGTAAATTCATTTGACTACTCTTTTGAAGAATTACAAGATGCCTTTGATGATTTACATGAAGAATCTCTTATACTTGCAAAGAAACTAAATGTTTCAAAACAGAAAAACTCTTCTCTTGAAAATGAGTTGGAAATATTGAAAAATGAATTTTCTATTTCCAAGGAAGAGAATTTTGTTTTTGAAAATCAAAACAAAACTTTGCAAGAAGAGAATTTGATTTTAAAAACAAATATCTCTACCAACAAAAATTGCTTTTGTACCAAGTGTGATTTTTTGAAAAAAGAAAATGATAATCTTAAAAACACACTTGCAAAACTCTCTCAAGGTAGAGAAATTTTAAATACCTCAGTTTTGAAACAAAGAAGAATTAACAAAGTTGGTATTGTTTCTAAAAAGAAATCAAACCAAAAGCAGTTTAAAAACTTCTTTGTTTCTGAAAAGATGTCCAATAGTCCAACTTGCACTTGTTTCTATTGTGGACTGAAAGGACACAAATCTTACTCCTGTTTTTATAAGAAAAATCTTGTTCATGGAGTAAAAATGAAATGGGTTCAAAAAGGAACTCATGACCCAGGCAAACCCAAAGAAATTTGGGTACCAAAGATAAATGAATAATTTGTAGATTTGCCTCGAAGCAAGGAGCGGAAATGACTTTTCAATGGCTACATCATTCAAACTCCACTCTCTTGCATCAAAAGGAGGCAATGGATAAGTAAACATATAAGCTGGAATGCATTGTAAGAATTTTGACTGATATGTTTACTGCTCTCTAATGCTTTTGTCTGTTATCTAATATGCCTTACATCTATCCTTGATATTCATGCATGCTATATCTGAAAACAATTGTTAGGTGTGCAGATTATAGATTCAAATTTTGTTTTGATCTAAAATCTTTCTTCCAAATTTTGCTCAAACTATCCTTTTTACTGCATCATGAAAACTTGCTTCCATTACACGCACATTTTTCTTGTCTTCACAACAATAAGATTCCTCCTACCTATAGTATTTATCCTTGCTGTAATCTTATTTAAATATTTTCAATGAAATCAAATATTTTGCAAAATTGCATTTCATGAAAGCATAGCACTTTTATTAATATGGTATATCTTGAACATAATGTTGCTCCTAGTACTCGAGATTTATTTGAACATTACTGATTTGAACATCAAAGTGCTCCACCAAAAGTGTTTTGCAGGAGTTAGTCCTCAAATCTATCCTCTAAGCTCATTCGTAATGATCGACCAATGCTTGACAGTGATCTTATTAGAGATTGTTTTCAAGAGGATCTTGCAAATAATCAATCAATTAAGTTCATTAAAATTGCAAGAAGATAGAATCAAAAGAAGAGCAATGAGCAAAACAAGAATATCAAAATCTTGAGGAGGAACTTCAAGAAGCAATAAGAGTTTGCCAAAATTGATGAGTATCTCTATTCTTTACCACTTTAATATTTAATTGAGTGATACTCCCTGATCATAATTGGCTATGTTGGCAATTTTTTTTCTGACATACTTTCATTACAATGATATATTGTTCTCTAATATCTTACATATTTGATCATATCATTGTATATAAAGATATTGTCTTTATACCATTCATCATGGTTTGAGCATTATACATGTCATATCCTTTGTATAAAATATAGCTTATGAACGATTGTTTATGGATTATAGTTTATATCTGATTATATCTTACTAATCCATATTACCTCAATTATTGTACTACATACTCAAGTTATAATATGTTTTATCTTGATAAGTATGTAACTTGCTTTTGCTTTGAAATGATGATATATATGTCCATGTCAGAAAATTCTTTCCATCTTTAAAATGGATATATATTTTTCAATATATATATATATACTGTGCTGAATTTGTGTAGCTGATTTATTTTATCTTTCTTTATTATTATTTTTTTTGTACCGTCAAATAAAAGAAACCACTTGCATTAAAAAAAAACCGAAGGATTACATTGCATAATTAAAAAAAAAAGAAGGGAAAGTTTGCTCATGCATGAGCAATCTACAGGCGAGGTGGTCTTGGATTAGGAGGCCCGTATTGTATCATCACCCCTCGGCCATTCCTTGGAGCAAGAGACTGAGCAATGTCACGGAGGGTAGTGTAAATCTCATTCATACAATCAACACTTCTTTGTTGTTGATTGCAGAAGCATTGGGTAGACCAATAGAAGAACCTATCTATTCTTGAAGTCAGTGCCGCATTGTTGCGTTTAGCTAACTTCTCCTGGTCCTCTATCATCTTCTTGAGTTTCTTCACCTCCTGCTCCAGACAAGCAATTTTGTCTTCTGACGTATGGCCTGTACTAATCTCTTCAGCTTCTTCGATCTTCATCTTCTTCTTTCGATTCTCCTGAGATCCCTCCAAAGGCCTTTTACCCTTGTCCCTGCCTAGACTCAAGTTTAAGTCGAGCTCTTCCTCCCTGGCCTCTACTGTGAGATCAATGAACTTTCTTGCTGCCATGGTTTGAAATTTTTTTTGGAGTATGAAGAGAGAGGAATGTCAGAAAGTTGTAGGCTCAGAGATGAATACTCTTTGTGGTGTGATAATTGACAACTCTGGGGCAGTTTTTATAGAGAGAAAATTGTGACTTAGAGCCAACGAAGATATCTCTTCGCCGCACCCCTACACGCTCATCCTATGGATTTTGCAAGCTGGAAGCCAGAAGTCTAGAGTACGCATGCACACCAACAACGCGTCGCATTAATGGCAAAACCACGAAAGTCAATTTTCGGTGGATTTGCGGCTGATTTAATTTGTTTTGATTAGAAATTTTAAGGATTAATAAAATGGTGATATTCAGAACCGTATCATTCTGCTTTGTTGTGTTGTTCTTGAGAGCATACATGATTACATCATGCTGTGATTATATGTATCGAAGAACATATGTTGTGTATGCTATTCATGCATCATGAGCGAAGGCTATGGCTAAGAATAATATTTCATGATTCCACATGCACTCATACAAAATGAGCTGTCAAAATTTTTACATGTACTCATCCTCAAGATACATATATAAATTCATTTTGAATGGGTATATAAATTGCTTCCTTTGTGCTGAAATTTATCTTATCCTTTATGAAGCAAATTTGTTTTGAAAAAGGACTTTAAAAATGCTTCTGTTATGTTAATATGTTTTATCATATGAAGCAATATTTTTTTTGAAAAAGAAAAGGTCTTAAAGATCTCTTTTGTTGTTGATGACAAAGGGATATTGATGTTTCATATATGGATTATGAACTATATGCTTGAATATATCTTATTACACTAATCCATATATATTGCTTCCTTAGATGAAACGTTTCTAAATTCCTTCGAAGCAAAATGTTTTTGAAAAATATCGTGAATCTCTTGAATTGCTTCCACAATTCTGAAATTGCTTTACCATATTGAAGCATTATCTGTTTTGAAAAGAAAAGGATTTGAGTATCGTTATTTTAAATCACTTTTGCTATATGTTGAAATAATTTTATGCATATATGCAGAAATTGTTTTTCAGAAATCTTGAAAAATATTATTATTCGATTTATGGATTATGATTAATATTCTTGTTTATATCATGCTTTGCTAATCCATATATCATACTTCTGCTGTGTGCTGTAAATATTTCTATCATATGACAGCAAATGATGTTTTTTTTTCAAAGAGTTTAATTTTTCTGCTATTTACTAAAAATGCCTCTTCATAAACAAGCAGAAATCATTTTCAATGAAAATATTGCAGAAATTTTTTCAAAAATCTTACTTCAAAATTCTGCAATCAAAAACTGAATTTCCTTTATAATGATTTGGACAATCTTTTTCAAAGGAAAAATGTTATGAAATTCAGGGGGAGCTTTGTCTCACTTGAATGTATTTTTTTTGAAAAAGAATATATCTTGAAAAATTGGATATTCATTATTCACTATTCTTTTTCAAATTATGCAAGGTTTAAGGGGGAGCCTAAAACTCTTTCAAGTTTTATCTTTTGGCTCATTTCATTTGACATGAGAAAAATTTTTCTAAAATTTTCTTTTTACATGTCAATAAAATCAATGATAAGTTTTGATGTATTCTTACCCCATACTATATTGACATCTTCTGACATCCTGACTTAATGAAGGTATGTGCTTTAACTTCTATATATTGTGTTCCTTACACCTTTTTGTTGATGTCAAATAGGGGGAGAAGAAACAATAGAAAAATATGTATACGTGCTTATAACATTGCATTCATTATCTTGTGATACATATTTTTATGTGGTGATTTGTCATCATCAAAAAGGGGGAGATTGTTGACCCTAAGGCTATATGCCATAAGTTTTGATGATGACAAATATATTTGAATAGTAGCATTGATATATATAAAGATTAATTATCATATATATGCTACAAGTACTTAAGCATGATTATGTTATTTAATATGTATGTTGCATATATTGAATCATGCTATTAAACTAACCATTGGGTTTGCAAGTAAGATATATTTTATAGGTTGGTTCAAAACAAGAAGAGTGAGGATTGTATTGAAGAACAAGGAAAAGCAATATCATGCTTAACTCAAGGAAAACAACATGCAAGGATGAAGCTCCAAGAAATGAAGAATTAGAAGATTTGAAGTCTTGGAAGCTTGGATGCATCAAGATAGCCTATGTGTTTAAATTAGGTATATTTTATATAGGCTAGTATATTTGTGCAACTCAATGATTTAGATTTGCATACATTGGCTCAAGCATTTTTGAACAAAAAGTTAGTGAGATATGAAGTTTTACAAAAGTTATTTTTTGACCTTTGGTCACTCCTTATATCATATCTCATAAATGAAAAATCGGTTTTTCAAGTATCTTAATCTCATTTGATAGTAGACTCAAAGATCTTTTCAACGGTATATTATTTATTCAAAACGGAGTCCAAATGAGAAATATATGACTATTCAAAATATAGTTTGAAAAACTGAAAGTTGATTTTACTGTAATAAAAAATTATTCTGTTCTGACCTATAGTCAGTATTTTGATTATATCTTTTAAAAGAAAAATAATTTTTGAGTAAAACTTGGCTCATTTGAAACTAGACTCCAAGAGCTTTCCAACGGTATATTATTTGTTTAAAACGGAGTTCAAATGAGGGAGTTATGAATTTTTAAAGAAAGCTCAAAATCTGGACTGCACTATAACGGCTATATAACGGCTATATAACGGCTAGTTTTGTAAAATCTTATATATATGACCTTAGATACACGATTTTGAGCAAGAACAAAGTCCTACAATGTGATATTAACTTCTTCTATCATCTTTGAGAGAAAGGAAAGCATTCTTGAGCCAAATCTTGCATATTCTCTATCATTAGAGTTATTAGAGCTTCATTTGTTTTCATCTACTCTTTAGAGAGAGTTTCTTTGTATTGTTGATTTTGATCAACACATATATTATTTTGAGTTGAGGTTCGCAAGTACCGGTGTTGGAAGAACTTGCTTTGGGTTGAGGAGGAGCCCGGATTCATAAATTCTCTATTGTGGTTTCGCAAATACCCGGATCGAATTTGCGTGGTTGTAGTGGTTTGCAAGTACCCGGATTAAACTTGCAATTATAGTGGAAATACTCAAGTGGTCTCTTGAGGACTGGATGTAGGCTTGGATTAGCCGAACCAGTATAAATCTCCGAGTTTGCTTTCTCTATCCCTTACTCTTTAATTTGTGCATATTGATATATATTCTTTAATTCCTTGATCTTTATAATTATTTATCTTAACAGCACATTGATTTTCTGTATTGTATTTATTATCCTAAGCATTGTACTTTTACAGAAAATCATTTTAACTTCCAATTAATTCTTGTGAAAAATTTATAAAACCCAATTCACCCCCCCTCTTGGGTTCCAACCATTACTTTCATCATTGACTTAGTCAACGACACTGTAGCTGCGTTGACCGTTGACCGTTACTATAGTATGTTCATAACTCTTTCATCCGGACTCCGTTTTGAGTGAGATTTATATCATTAAAAAGCTCTTTGAATCTAGTTTCCAATGGTATAAGTTTCATCTGGATATTCATTACCAGTTAGGAGTTATGATTTGAGAAGTGAGTGAAGGTCGGAAATAGTGGTAGGAAATTTCTCTATTTTATAGCCCTGATGGTTTTTATCTGGTTACAATAGGAATGGTCAAGGCGCAAGGTAAGAGTGCCGAGAGCGTGAAATCCAGGTGAGTGGGTTAATACTTACTATGATTAAATATCTTTGTTATTGACTTTTTGCATCATGGTGAAAATATGTTGTATATCCAAGTTTGAAGAGGATGATGTGGGACGATGAGGCATAAACAATTGTGGAACTTGCCTGGTGATGTATATAATTATATTTTCTTATTTTCTCATGAATTGAGGTTATATGATGGATTGTGAATGGCATGTGAATTGAGTTGAAATGTGTCATACTCTGATTGTTGAGTTCATTTATATACGGATAGTTGAAGTATATTATTGTTGAATAATTGTTCTATATTATGGGTTATTATGTTGTATACATGCTATGTTGCAGGAACCATATTGATTATGTTGTGATTTGAATTGTAAATGACTGAGTTGTGTATGTGGCTCATAATTATGATTGAGAATGCTTTTAGATGTGATTGTGATTGTGTTTGACTAGAAAAGAAAGGCATGGCGGTGCACCCCATAGAGAAATCTATGTGAAGCTACAAGGGTGGAGAATATAAATGGAGCGATAAGGGTGGATGCGGCGGGGGTCGCGGGCAACGATCCAGAAGTACCCTGGACGACCCGGTTGGTACGGGAAATGTGTGAAATTGATTTCACTGTTTGCTGTTGTGAATTATTTGAATTATGTTGAAATGTATTTGATTTACTTGGATATTGTTGTGAAGTATTATGAATTATATTATATTATATTATGATCGATTACGTATGATTGCTGCATGTTATCATTATGATGCATGATATTTTTTTTGTCATAGTGTTGTGTTGTCTGCTCACTGGGCACGTGGTTTGCTCATACCCCTCTTATTAACATTTTTTTCAGAGTTGACAGTTGAAGGTAAATATCTATACAAAGAGTTATGGATCCTTAGCCCATGATTACCTTTTCATTTGTTCAGGGTAAAGGTATAATGTTTAGGTTTTATTCTAAGTTGTATAAATCTAGAAAATCTCTGTAATCGGGTAGGTTCATTCAGTGATGTAATGTGAATAACTGTAGTGTGTATAGAGAACTCGGTTTAGCCGTATTTTCTTATCTTTTGTGAAAAGATGAATAATTCTCTTATTTTAATTCTTAAATTGTGTAATTTAGATTAATTGTATTTAAAATAGTGGTATGATACTTAAGAGAAAGATAGGCTTACGGAGGTGAAATGAAATTCACTTTCTGTGCCGGTCACGTGCTCAGATTTTGGGACGTGACAAAATTGGTATAAGAGCTTTGGGATTAGGTCTCCTACCGATTACAGAATAAGGTAACCTTAGTGGGATCTCCTCTATTGCGGTGAACTCAGCCACAACTATAGAGAGACGGCTCCACTGAAGGTCATGTAGGATATTTTCATTTCCTTTTCCTCTGAGACTTGTCTTTTCTTAGGAATTATGTTTTTAGTTTTAGTTTTAGACAGATATGGCTATACTTTTGAACTCGGTAAAAGAAAGGTTGTTATTTGTTTTGATTTCGTTGCTGTAGGTTCAAATTTTTATGTGATAGGTTTTATAAGCTAAATTCGTGATTGATTTTGTATGGCTAATTTCCTTTATCTTTCTTTATTTTATTATTATTATTTTTTAGAGTACCGTCCAGTAAAAGAAACCACTTGCATTAAAAAAAACTGAAGGAGTACATTGCAAAAAAAAAAAATTACTCGTGCATGAGTAATCTAAAGGCGAGGTGGTCTCGGATTAGGAGGGTTGTATTGTATCATCACCCCTCGACCATTTCTTGGAACGAGAGATAAAGCAATGTCACGGAGGGTAGTGTAAATCCCATTCATACAATCAACACTTCTTTGTTGTTGATTGCAAAAGCATTGGGTAGACCAATAAAAGAACCTATCTATTCTCGAAGTCATTGCGACATTATTGCGTTTAGTTAACTTCTCCATATCCTATATCATCTTTTTCAGATCCTTCACCTGCTGCTCTAGACAGGCGATTTTGTCCTCCGAGGTATGGTCCGTGCTAGTCTCCTCAGCTTTCTCATTCTTCTTCATTTTCTTCTCCTTTTGCTTCTCTTGAAACCCCTCAAAAGGTCCTTTGCTCTTGTCCTTACCTAAACTTAAGTTTAAGTTGAGTTCTTCTTCCTTGGCCTCCACTGTAAGATCAATGTACTTCCTTGTGGCCATGATTTGGAAAATTTAGAAATTTTGTAGGAGTATGAGAAGAGAGAAATACTAGGAAGTTGTAGGCTCAGAGATGATTACTCTTTGTGGTGTGGTAACTGAAAACGCTGGGACAGTTCTTATAGAGGAAAAATTAGAACTTAGAGACAAAGAAGATATTTCTTCGCCGCACCCTACACGCTTAACCTGTGGATTTCTGCAAGCTGGAAACTAGAAGTCTAGGGTAGGCATGCACACCAACAGTGCGTCGCATTAATGCCAAAACCACGAAAGTCAATATTCGGTGGATTTGCGGCCGATTTATACTTGGTTTTTTTTTTCCATTTCTCTTGTTGGCATTTTCTGAAATTCAAAGAAGTTGACAATGTAGCCATTAAAGATTGCCTTGGATGCTTTTATGATGAACTAAAATGTATTTCTCTGCTTTATTGTGTTGTTCTTGAAAGCCTTCAGTTGAGTATAATATACAAGATTGATTGAATCATACTGTGATTATATGTATCTAAAAATATATGATATATATGCTATTCATGCATAGTGAGTGAAGGCTATTTGTTATGGCCAGGAATAATATGTAATGATTCTACATACATTCAAAGAATGAGAAGTCAGAAATTTAAAAGGACTTGAATAGATGAAAATATATAGATAATGATGTATCTCTATGTTTATACATACATACATATATGCTCGTAGAGACAAGTGAAAGGTAAAAAAAAAATTTCTCACTTTATGGTAATGCTTGATATGTGTAAATGTGAGAAGTTTTTATTTTAATATGTATTTTTGAAAATGTGTAACCTTAGGGCAAAGCCACGGATTAGAAACCTACATAAGGCTAGTATGAAGCTATCCGTTCATGGAGTAATATCTCGATATAGGATTATTGGATAAGACAAATACAGAGTTAGGAAGTCATAGATTGAAGTGGCGATTAGTTGAATAATTTGAGCAAGAGTCAAAAGTTAGCTGAAATTTTTGAGGAAATCTTTTGCATTAGATTATATTTATTATTTTCTGGCATGCTTATCATAGACCGTTGGCATTGCGACGGATAAGGTTTGTAGGCCATCTTTAGAGTATGATGTAAAGGTTTTTATAGCCATAAATTTCGTCTATAAATAATGGATGCCCCATTACACTGCTTACTACACTAATAGTTCATTACCTATAAGCTTTCTAGTATCAAACTTCTCCTTCCGTACAACCTTTATAGCTCAGAAAAATATGGCCGACAATAAATCTTTCAATTTAAACTTTGAGGTTGGTAAGGTAGAGCTGGATCTAAATCTTAGCCTGGAGAATTATAAGAATAAGAGATCCATGGAAGAGTCACCAGAGGCTAAGAAAAGAAAAAGGGATGTAGTAGAGCTAGAGGATATTAGCACAGCAACATCTTCTAATAATGAGCTTGCGCTTATGAGACAAAAGATGGAGGACTTGGAAAGGTTGATAAACCGCCAATTTGAGAACCAGGGGAGGTTGATAAATCATCTCTTTGCAGAACAAGAGAAGCTCTTGAATCGTCATTTTAGGGAATTGTCAAATAGAGTTGATAGACATTCGATGTTTGCAACTCAAAATTTTCATGACCAACAAGCGATGTATATTGACTGTATGAACGGAGTAACTTCTGCTCTTCGCCAAATTTCTCAGGCGCTTCCTCCAGAAACCCTTTGTAGGCTACAACGATTAGCTTCCTCTTTAAGGTCTAAAGCACTTTCCTCTTTTAGACCTGGAGCACCTTCTACATTTCAAAAACCTCATCGTCCTTAATTTATTCTTTCTTTTATTTGTACATATAGCTGATATTTGATCTAAGCTTCACGTATTAAAACTATCTATGTTGTATTTAGGTTAAGCTTGTTTCTGTAACTTCTGCACTAGAAAAAAAATTTAAGTTAGTTTTTAGATCTTCTTATGTTGAAGTGATTTCTTTTACTAAAAGAACTTGATGAATAAGAAGATGTTGAACTTGTTATATTTCGTAACTGATTATGGGAATTCTAAAGTGAAGTATGGTATTTCTTTTGACTGAGCAGAGTTACTAAAATAATATTTGGTTGCACTTCTAAGCTATGAAAAAGTATCAAATAAGTATTTTATGAACACAGAAAATTTTCAAAAGATGCAAAATTTAAGTTTTCGAATATTCTTTTGTTGAGGAGATTCTTTTATTGAAGGAACTTGAGAAATAAAAAAAAATGGACTTATTATATTTTATACTTGATTGTGAAAATTTTAAAACAGAGAATGAGATATGGATGAAATATCTACATTTGTTTCAATCTTGAGGTGAGTTTTGAATTCGGAGGATCAAATTCTATTAAGGGGGGAAGAATGTAATATCCCAAAAATTTATATGAATATTTAAAATCTATTTTGAAGTTTATTATAAAATTTAATTACGTAGAAAATGTTCTTTTTTCAATTAGTGAGGGAAATTTGAGAATAGAAATTTCAAAATTTTAATTTGGAAAATTTTTACAAATTTTCAAGGACTAAAGTGAAAAGAAAAGAAAATACAGAGTACTTTTGAGAAATGACCAAATAAGAACCTGAGAGGAAGAATAGAGCTTATGAGAATGAATTATGAGTCTGGTACAGAAAAGATGATGGATTCGAGGTTAAAGTGGTATTTGAGTATCGAGAGGGATTAAAGTGAATAAATACAAGATTTTGGAATTTTAATAAATATGGGATGTGATGAGGTGTATTTTGTGGGAGTCTATTGGGTGCCCTAAGTATAATCAAGTTTTTTCAATTTCCTTGCAAGTCCTAGGTAAGATGGTTGCCAAAGGGACTAAATTGAAAAGAAAATAAGTGGGGCCCACACATACACACTTAAACATTTATCATTCTCTCTTATTCATTTTTCAATCTTCCTCCCGTAGCTCTTTCACTCTCTATAGGCCAAGTACTCCCAAGTTCTCTTCTTCACCTCCATCCATGCCAAATGCTCAAGGAAGGAAGCCTTGGAAGCTAGGAAAATTGGTAAGTAGATGTTCTTTTTTTTTTTTCTTCCTCCTCTTACAAAAATAAATCCTAGGTTATCATTTTGGAAAATCTTTCTATATTGTTTCTATGGATGAATTTAAGTAAAGATATTAATTTAAAACATTTCTACATGTTGGATAATAATTGTGGAACAAGAAATTCGAAGAAAATTAGGAGAAATTCAAGAATTAGGAAATTTGAAGAAAGTTAGGGTTGTTAATGAAAATTTGAGATTAGAGCTTAGATTGTTGCTAAAAATTAGGGATTTTGGTGTTAAAACACTCTTTACACATTAAGGATGAAAACCCATGGAAGAAATCAAAAGAAATATTGTTTTAGATATGATTTTAGGATTTTTGGATGAACAACACGAAGAACGTCACTGTTCATTCTGGAAATTTTTCAGAAAATTTTCAGAAAACACTGTTCACCGAGAAAATTTTCTAGATTTTCTCGTTACTGTAGTATTAACTCGGTCAACGTTACTGTAGCATTGACTCGGTCGACGTTACTGTATCATTGACTTAGTCAACGACACTGTAGCTGCGTTGACCGTTGACCGTTACTGTAGCATGGTCATAACTCTTTCATCCGGACTCCGTTTTGAGTGAAATTTATATCATTAAAAAGCTCTTTGAGTCTAGTTTCTAATAGTATAAGTTTTATCTGGATATTCATTACCAGTTAGGAGTTATGATTTGAGAAGTGAGTGAAGGTCGGGAATAGTGGTAGGAAATTTCTCTATTTCGTAGCCCTGATGGTTTTTATCTGATTACAACAGGAATGGTCAAGGCGCAAGGTAGGAGTGCCGAGAGCGTGAAATCCAGGTGAGTGGGTTAATACTTGCTATGATTAAATATCTTTGTTATTAACTTTTTACATCATAGTGAAAATATGTTGTATATCCAAGTTTAAAGAGGATGATGTGGGACGATGAGGCATAAACAATTGTGTAACTTGCCTGGTGATGTATATAATTATATTTTTTTATTTTCTCATGAATTGAGGTTATATGATGGATTGTGAATGGCATGTGAATTGAGTTGAAATGTGTCATACTCTGATTGTTGAGTTCATTCATATACGGATAGTTGAAGTATGTTATTGTTGAATAATTGTTCTATATTATGGGTTATTATGTTGTATACATGCTATGTTGCAGGAACCATATTGATTATGTTGTGACTTGAATTGTAAATGACTGAGTTTTGTATGTGGCTCATGATTATGATTGAGAATGCTCTTAGATGTGATTGTGATTGTGTTTGACTAGAAAGGAAAGGCATGGCGGTGCACCCCATAGAGAAATTTATGTGAAGCTATAAGGGTGGAGAATATAAATGGAGCGATAAGGGTGGATGCGGCGTGGGCTGCGGGCAACGATCCAGAGGTACTCTGGACGACCCGGTTGGTATGGGAAATGTGTGAAATTGATTTCACTGTTTACTGTTGTGAATTATTTGAATTATGTTGAAATGTATTTGATTTACTTGGATATTGTTGTGAAGTATTATGAATTATATTATATTATATTATGATCGATTACGTATGATTGCTGCATGTTATCATTATGATGCATGATATTTTTTTTGTCATAGTGTTGTGTTGTCTGCTCACTGGGCACGTGGTTTGCTCATACCCCTCTTATTAACATTTTTTTTCAGAGTTGATAGCTGAAGGTAAATATCTATACAAAGAGTTATGGATCCTTAGCCCATGATTACCTTTTTATTTATTCAGGGTAAAGGTATAATGTTTAGGTCTTATTCTAATTTGTATAAATCTAGAAAATCTCTATAATCGGGTAGGTTCATTCAGTGATGTAATGTGAATAACTGTAGTGTGTATAGAGAACTCAGTTTAGCCGTATTTTCTTATCTTTTGTGAAAAGATGAATAATTCTCTTATTTTAATTCTTAAATTATGTAATTTAGATTAATTGTGTTTAAAAGAGTGGTATGATACTTAAGAGAAAGATAGGCTTACGGAGGTGAAATGAAATTCACTTTCCGTGCCGATTACGTGCTCAGATTTTGGGACGTGACACTATGAAAACCTATACACGAGTTTGAAAGGGTTAGAGTCTCATACTACTCGGTGTATAACTGTGAAAATCTATACACGAGTTTGAAAGGGTTAGAGTCCCATATTACTCGGTGTATAACTGTGAAAATCTATGCACGAGTTTGAAAGTGTTAGAGTCTCATACTACCTGGTGTATAACTGTGAAAACCTATGCACAAAGAGTTTGAGGGTTAAATTCCCAGGTCACTCGGTGCAAGTATTTATGGCACATAATGTAAAGTGATTGAGGGATTGATCACCCAATAAATCATACGCAAATTCAGACAAATGTAATACTATAATTATTTAAAATAAATGATAGATTGATTATATTAGTAAATGTGGTATTTGTGCTTGTGATATTTTCATGTACAGTTGTTTACTCACTGAGTTTTGATTAATTCACACTCTCTATGATTATCTTTTCAGATACAGTGGTTGAGGAGGAGAATTTATAGTCTTTAAGGATATACTCCACTTTTGTCTGGTAAACAAATAAACATATATTTAGTAAGGATTAGGAAATGCTCTGTAATCTTGTAGGTCACCTAGGCTTGGGGGTTGTATAGTATTGTGTAGTGTATAAATGTTGAACATTTTCTGAATATATATATGCAAAATATCTTTCTTGAAAAATTTATGATTCACATAGTTATAGATATTAAGAATGTTCATAGAGATTAAGGGATACCACGGAGGTACACCCTAGGTATTTTATGTTTACTTCACATGTAAGTTTTGGGATGTGACAGTTATTAACCTAATAGGTCTGCTATGATCAAAATGTTTGTCTTTCTTTGATTGTTTTTTTTTCTATTTCTACAAATATACATTTGGATTAGCAACAATGATAACAACTATAGGTTTGTTGAAATTTAAACATAACTCAGATATCCATAAAATCTTAAAACAACAAAACGAAGATAATCAAAAGAAATATACATCACATCCCAATTTTAAAATTTAATACTTTAAATCCTAAATTAGCATTCAATCAATTCGCACACATGTAATTTTGGCATTGTTTGAAGTTTCTCTTCATAGGGAGGGCTCTATCTTTTGCTCACAATAAGCCTAAAAGGGATTATTTATTAATCCTATTAGATAAGAAAATCAGGAAAAAATTAATTTAAAAATAGTCAAATTATATTACTCAAACACAAGTAACTACCTCAATAACATTATTTTTTTCTTTTAGGTTTTGATCTTTCTCATTACTTGCTTTCCTCAAGAAAACATAATGACAGAAACAGCAAAGCGAAACTAGAATTAGAAAACCAGGACAATGTAAGAATGAAATACACCGGATAGGAATAAAAAAATCAGAAGAACAAAAAGAAACATAGATAAACCAGAAACACGAAAAACAACAACAGAGAACAAATACAGAAATGAAGAAAGTAGAAAAAAAGAAGAAGAAGCAAAGAACGAAAGAGAAATTAGTAGAAAAAAGAAGAACAAAAGAACAAAAGAGAAATAGAAAATAAAAAATCACAATCAAATGAACAATTACAAATGTGAACAATACGTGAACTGTACAGATCAGAAAAAATAAATAAAAAGAAAACTGAGTTATAATATCAAATGATGTGAAAGAAATATCACTTTAAAGCTTTGATGATACATCGCTATTGTTGTCTTTCATCCATGTAAGGGAAGAAGAAGCAAAATCAAAGAGAAAAAAGAAGGAAAATTATGTAAGAGAAAGAGATATGCAAATATAGATGAGATATTTGAAAGAAATATATAAATATCTACATTGATTTTGAATTTTAAAATTTTAATTTTGAAAAATGAAAAAACCTCCAAATTAACCAATAATGATTGTCACTTTTTAAAAATCTCTACATAAAAATATGAGATTAGCCATTGAAGATGGAGCAATAAAGAAGTCTAGTATGCTTATATAGAAAAAAGAAAAATGAGTGATAATTTATTATTATTGTTTGATTTGATGGAAGTAATTTTAAAATTTATTATAATTATTTAAGAACAGAAATAAATAATATGAACACTTGTATATTAGTTTTTATATAGCAATTAATTATTTGATTATTTGTATATAATAAATGTTAATTTATCAAATAACAACATATATTATTTCAATTGGAAAGTTTATCTAATTTATCAATTATATAGCAATTATAGCAATTACATACCAATTATATAGCAACTATATCCATTATAAACTAATTATATAGCAATTATATAGTAACATACCCTAATTTTTTCAAATTCATTTAATGTGATGTAATTAATTTATCAAATTTATTCATTTAAATTTATTATATCATAATAATTTAATGACCTACTGACAATTAATGTCTTAGAGTTGAATTGTTTTAGTCTATTATATAGATAATGCCCTCCTAATCATAAATGTAGGCTTTCATCTATATTACTATATTTAGTCAATGGTCTCTAATTCTTAAACTAGCACATAAATATATAAAAAATAAAATATAAAGAAGCGAAGTTAAAATAAAATGTAAGAAGAGAATAAATATTATGTACTGTCTAGATTATTTTATGGGCCGTACATCTGAGTCCACGTTGTGGTCTTTGACATAAGCCATGAACCTCTGATCCATTTCGCAGTTGGATCAGCCTAAGTTTGTTGGCCCAAAAGAGTCCAGAGTCATACAATAATACTTCTTTTTGTCCCAAACAGCTTTTGCGGAATCATTATTTAGCAAGAGAGATTTTCTTGTGATCCTTCTATAATTTTGCTGTTAGGTTTTGGGGGAATTGGGAATTTGAATGGCAGTGCTCGGAACCACAATCTCAGCGACTCTGTTTCTAAAGCTCACACTATACCCAATGTTCTCTTCAGTATCGATTCCTGCCTTATCCACTTTCTGCAAGAAACCCGTTTCATGCATTTCCTGCAGTGGTAGCTCCGGTTCTTCTGGGGAATACCTTATGTCTTCCCTAGCCAAAATCTTCATTAAAGGTAACTCTAAAGCCTGTGATATCTTCATCTATTACCCTCCGTTGTAATGATTATTGAACATCAAATCTAATTGTGGCTATGTTAGATTATTTAAATACCCTTCCCATTGATAGATTGGTTTCCATTGCTAGCTAAGTACTTGCCAAATGAAATGACAATGGAAATGAAAACGGCGAATCATTTTTAAGTTCTGAATGGCTTGTGTATTTGAATATAATATTGATGTTACACAAGGGGTTGTGAAAGGGGTTGCGTTCTTTTTTTGTTATAGTGAACTAACTTGAAGTTTGTTTCTTCCTTTGAATTGCATAAAGAGGACAGGCCATATGTCATTCAAAATGATTTCCTATTAATGCCTCCTTCGTTCTGTAATGTATTTGTTGTATAATTATAAATGCTGTTCTTTGCTTAGGAATGGAAAGCTAAATGGCAGCATTTTACAACTCTTCTACGAAGTACAAAGTATACTGGGCAGTGGCTATATTTTATATCAGTTATGTTAAATATCTTCCATGCCTGTTGTCAAATATACGGTCATTAAAAAGAGGGAAAAAGAATGAGGATTCTTACATCATCACAATATTCTCTACCACGTTGCATATGAGAATGTGTTAAGCTGGTCTTGATTGATAGTTGATACGCCTGCAATGTTATTGCCTTATTGGAGTTTTCCCTATTTATATGCAGTGATAAGTCATGTTACTAAAGTCTTCAGGGTGGGCCAGTGCAGGGCTTCCTCTGTCAACTTCTGAAGTACGCTTGATTAAGGCATATTCAAAGTTTGGTGAAGTTCGTCAAGGTGATAACATATTTGGTTTTCATGCTTTATGGGCTAGGAACTTCGGGCAGGCAATCTATATTGCAGGGTTACTTCTAATGTTATGTCGGCTGCTAAAATATAATGTTTGCCATATACAGAAATTCAGTGTTTATAAGTCTTAGAAAATGTCTGGGATTTGGGAGGAGGAGGGAGGGATGGAATCCTAAGAAAATTAAAATAGAGAGAAGGAAGGGTAAGGGATTGTCAAATGAAAAATTTCCTTCCCCTTGTTTATGAAAACTTTGTGTTTCAAAATTCCTCATATTTAGGGTACTTAAAGATATAAAGAAGAGATATTTGGAAGATTTTAGAAGGTTTGTTTAAAATATTTTCATTATACTTCCTTCCTTATTATTAAATCCCAAAACAATGGGAATAAAACCTTCCCTTCACTACCCTTCATCTCCATTCTCCCCTATCCAAACATACCCTCAAGTTCCCAAGGATCCTGAGTTGAAATTTTTATTTCTTTATTGCTCTGATTTTATTGTCATAGAGTACGATGTTGTAAATTATTTGTTCAATATTAGTTGGTTATCATCACATTGCAGTCAAGCTAATCATGGATAAAGAATCAGGGCAATTCCAAGGATTTGCATATATATGGTTTGCCAAGGAAGAGTGTGCGCAACTAGCTGTGAAAGAGATGAATGGAAAGGTATTGCATATGTTTTAACAGTTTATTGCTTAGATTACCAATTATGTGAGGTATCTAAACTAAATGTTGATGACTGTCTTCTGGTTTTGTGGTTTAGTTTTTCGATGGCAGGTTTATTTATGTAACAATTGCTAAGCCTAGTGTAATACCCGTTAATTTCGGAATATAATTCGCTTAAGAGTATTTTAGAATTCTACAACGTTACTTTAGTTATTTATTTTGGTCATTTTTAATTTTCATATTTAATTGTTCTCTTTGAATATTATTTATGAAAATTGAGTTAAATGACTGGACTGAATATTTGCACCACGTGGGATATATTCTAAGAATGGTGAAATTCATGGAAAAGTGGTTTAAGAATGGTCAATTAATCCATTTATTGTAAATTGACTGGATGGGTTTGGATGTTGGGTTATGGATACCCATGGGTTATTCAATAACCCATTAGAAATATTTAATATAAAACTTCAATAGTAACTTCTCATAATTCGATTCTGAAGCGAAGCAAAAGGAACAGTAACTTCATTTTCTCTCTCAGTTCTTCATTTTCTTCTCAAATCCTTTCCTTGATCTTCAGAAGTTCGATTATTTGTTTGGTTCAAAAGCTTTGTAAGGATCAAAGGTAAGCTATAATCTCGTTATTTTCCTTAAATCTAAGTTTATATGGAAGATTAGAGGAGGTTTTGTTCTTGAAGATTTTGATGATAATTCGTAAATCTCAGTTGTTTTAGAAGTTATATTTGAGTTATAATCGGTTAAAAGAGTTGAGATTCTGGTTTTGAGTCAAAAGAAAGGAAAGGATGAATTTTTTGAAAGATTTTCTGCAAAATTCGAAGTACTGTATCTGGAATTTTTCTTCGGGTATTGTAGCAGTTACTGTAGCGACCAGAAATTTCAGAAAAAATTTGAAAAATTTTCTTCGGGTACTGTAGCAGTTACTGTAGTGTCGGCAGTCAACGTTACTGTAGCAGTCAACGTTACTGTAGCGAACCGTCACTGTAGCGAATCGTTACTGTAGCAATCAGAAAATTTTGCGTATTTTCGTGATTTTGCTTCCTTTCTTATGTTTCCTTGTAATATATTTTACTAGGAAATTTTCCTACACAAATTCTAGTGTGGAACAAGGTAAACTTGGACAAACATCAAGGTGAGTGAATAACCTTGCTCAGCTAATTTGATATTACTAGTCAAAGTACAATATAAGTCTCATTTACAATATTATTTGGATAATCAATTTTTCATATGGGAGTATATGATGATCAGTAGAAATAAGAGTATGTAGAAATTATTTATTTCATGACAATTGTACTATGTGATGAATTCTCACTATCTTATTAATGAGTAAAGATCTACGGGATCTAATACACGAGTGTGAAAGGGTTAAAGTCTCATACTACTCGGTGTATATCTAAGAAATCTTATACACGAGTTTGAAAGGGTTAAAGTCCCATACTACTCAGTGCATATCTATGAAATCTATACACGAGTTGAAAGGGTTAAAGTCCCATACTACTCGGTGTATACCTATGAGATCTTATTCACGAGTTTGAAAGGGTTAGAGTCCCATACTACTCGATGTATATCTATGAAATCTTATTCATGAGTTTGAAAGGGTTAGAGTCACATACTACTCGATGTATAAGACAATTAATTATATGAGTAAATATGGTATTTGTACTTTTGATATTTTATATAGTACAGTTATTTACTTAATGAGTTTTTAAATAAACTCACACTCCCTATGATTATTTTTTTTTCAGATACAGAAAACAAAGAACAAGAGTATCCGTTTGAAGATTAGAAGCCCCTTGGGATTATTCTCTATTTCTGTCTGGTGGGATACCAGTACTTATTAATGTGGATACTAGAAACGCTCTGTACTTTCTATAGGTCTCCTAGGCTTGCGATGAGATAAAAATATCAGACTATGTATGTCTATATTTGCTTATCAGATGAATACAATTCTGTAGTGTGGAATGAATGATTAAGGTTGAATGTAAAACCTTACAGAATATATGTAAATAACGTATGTTTGAGAATTTTATCTAATGAGTAGTATCTTTTCACATGTTCAATTTTTGGGATGTGACACCTAGATCATCCAAAAATTGGAGGAAGACTGCTCCATACAAATTTTGATCTTTTGAGATCTATTTATATGCCAAAAAGGTTTTGAGAGGCAGCATTAGTATGCTTTGGTAATGCTGATGTTAGGGAGCTTTTGATGAACAACAGTTTCATCTTCCGGCTGTGGATATATACTATGATTTAATTTTAGAAAAAACTCTTTTGTGTTTAGGATTTTGAAATTGATATAAAAGTAAAATGAATAGAAATGGTGCATTTTTTGGTGTTTGTGATGGCCTTATTGCATCCCAGTTTTTTTTTATTATACTGAATATGAGGATGCATTCATTAATGTTCTCTCTCTATTTGTATTTTTTGGTTGATGCCTCTCTCAAACTTACTGTCTGGGGAACTACTAACCTTTTTTTTTGGGTGACACACTAACAAAAACTATTAAAAAATGTTTTATCACAATATATTATACGAAGAACTGAATGATAATGTCAAGTTTTGTTTTATAGATTAGATGTAATGAGTAACAATAAGAGAGCACCGAATATATATACTGAGTAACAGTAGTTTCCTTAATAACTGATAAAAGTGTAATGTTATTTATAAAAGTAGCAAGAAAGGCTATTCAGAAAAGGGAATAATAGACTGCGTAAACAGAGTAAGCAGATAGCAGAGAAAGATAAGCACACAGAGAGAGAGAAGGCTGAGGTGATATCAGAAAAGAGTAGGCACACAATTCTTCCACACCCTCCACAATATGATTTCTCTTTATTTATATTATTTTCAGTATCCCTTTTCCTCGTTTCTTCCTTACTCTGACATTTCTTTTCATCCATTGCCATTTAATTTCCTTGAATTCAGGTTTATCATTCACCTGTCCCTCTTTGTTAACAACCGGTGAAGCCATCTGTCCTTTTTCTGTAACAGCCTGTAGCATAGTAGTCATTACATTACCTCCCCCATTAAAACTGACCATGTCCTCAAGGTCAAAGTACCTTGTCCTCAAGGTCAAAGTGTAAGTAATTTGTCTGAAAGTGATCCAAATTTCCTCACGTAGGATGAATAATGCCATCTTGTAATATTTGCTGGGCTAATTTTTTCTTTTTTTTCCCCATCTCCGTCTTCTTTGTGTATGAGTATCAGTAGGATTTAATTTTAACCAGTGCATTGCCCTCCTTCAAAATAATGCTATGTTCCTTAGATCCATGAGGTGGAAGACCATAAGGTATAGCAAAAATGGAATTATACTAATTTAAAAGAAAGATGTGTATCTTTGGGTAAAGTTGATGAATATTCTTGAATCTCATGTGTGCAGTGGAGTTGTAAAGTATACAACTTAGAAATGGAATAAATATCTCTTATTCTCTTCAAATGGTGAAAATGAGCTATGGGCGGTTTAGTATAAGGAGTTGGTAGCAATGAAGGCAGAGTGGACTGCGAAGGAGCTGAAGTTGCTGTGATATTGATATTATTTTGACCCTTGTCAACAGACTGACTAGTTGAGGGTACTGGTGGTTTTGTAGGAAATTTTTTGACCCTATTTATAGGAAGCCCAGCATTATCGTCTTCAAGAAAAATTTTCAGATCCACACCTTGTTTTTCACTATTTGCAATAGACAAAGAAGCATATCTAGTAGCCAATAGATAGCAAGTGCCATCTTTAAAATCCACATTCCAAGTAATCAAGGATCTACTATCCCAATATGGTCTGGAGTACTGCAAGCTATCTTCCATTTGAAATGGATGATACTGTCATTGTGACTTCAAAGCTACAATTGAACTGAGTTCTTTTCAATGATGCCTTTCTTGGCTTTAAATCTTTTTAAATGATGGAATTGAGCCATATTTGGTTGTTGCCCTTGTTCACCTTGAAGAGTGATGAATTGTCCATTCAAGAAAAATTGAATATTAGCATTACAGTAGTCTGCCACATGAGGATCCGAAGTAGCAAGCCATGAATCTCCCAGTACCACCTTAGTAATAGTGATAGGAAGCATAAACATTAGTAATGTGGTTTGGTGACTTTGAATAGCAGCAATAATCCGTCTATCTGAAACTCAAAAACTTTTAACAGAGTAAGAGAAATAATTCTTGTCACCTGTTGACATCTGAACAAATATATAATTATAATTAAGTTGCTGGGGTTTTAGTGTATTGTTGAATTCTTCACTACCCCAATGACTACCTCCTCGGAGTATAATCACCAATCGACACCATCTAGGGTTCCATTCACTAGTGGAAAACTCGTCCAACATATTTGAACTGATTAACCAAGAAGTGAGCATATTAAGTTTCAACTTAGGAAGCAAGGAGTCTTTTAGATTATCAAAGCTTTGCCACAAAACCCATTTCTCAGTATCAAATCCGTTGGCATTGAACTCCTTCAATATGAAATTACCATCATCCTGCAATATTGGTTTCGCAGATACCTTAACCGAAGATGATCTGTAAGTTGCTTTGGGTACATATTTACTCGCATCAATTATCACTTAGGAGGTTGCACCACAAGGAGGCAAAGATAATATCATGGTATGGTAGAAATCGACAAAGTCGACACTGTGTTTGTTGATAGTGTCATAGGAGGTTGGGCAATCCAAGGATAGAACAAATTCCTTGTCAGTTCCTTCATCAGTAGAGTTTTGAAATGATTGATACTGTGTTTGTGGACTGGATGCGACCGCTTGCTCTGAGTTTGTTTCTGAGATGGCCGGTTGCTGCAACAAGTAGCAACAACAATAACAAAGCCTTATCCTACGAGGTGGGGTCGGCTACATGGATCATACGACGTCATTAAGATCTATGAATAACCAACTCTTTGAGTATCTCATTTACTAGAAGACCTCATTCAATAACTTCTCTAAGTGTCATTCTTGGTTTTCCTCGATCTTTTTTCACATGACTCCAAACCATCTACTCAACTCTTCTTACTGGCGCTTCCAATGGTCATCTTTGAATATGCCCAAACCACCTTAAACGATTTTCAACCATTTTTTCCTTAGTAGGTGCCACTCCAACTCTACTTCGTATACGATCATTACGGATCATATCTCTTCTTGTATGACTACATATCCATTGCAACATCTTCATTTCACTACCCAAATTTTTTGTTCTTGTTGTCCTTTCATTGCCCAACATTCACTCTCATATAAAATTGCTAGTTTTATAGCAATACGATAAAACTTTCCTGTGAGTTTATCAGGTATTTACCGATCACAAACAACTCCTGATGCCATTCTCCACTTCAACCACCTCGCTTGTATCCTATGTGCTATATCTCCAATAATTTTGCCATCATCTTATATAAGTGATCCCAAATATCTAAATTTTGACACTTGTGATACAACCTAATCTCTAATTTTAACCTCCAACTTGTTTTTAGCTTGTCGCTTGTTAAACTTACAATGCATATATTCTGTCTTACTCCTGCTCAGACGGAAACCCTTCGATTCTAAAGTAGCTCTCCATAACTCGAGTTTAAAATTAATTTCTTCCCTTGACTCTGTTATGAGAACAATATTATTTGCAAAAAGCATGCATTTAGGGATTTCTTCTTGGATGTGTTTCGTCAAAACATCTAAAACTAAGTCAAACAAATAAAGGCTCAACGATGATTCCTGATGCATACCAATCTTAATATGGAAGCCTCTTGTCTCCCCTCCAGACGTTCTCACACTAGTTGTAGCCCTCTTATACATATCTTTTATCGCTCTAATATACGTAACTCGTACACCTTGCTTTTACAAGGCTTTCCATAACACCTTTCTTAGTACTGGATTATAAGTTTTTTCCAAATCAATAAATGCTATATGTAAGTCTTTTTGTTTGCTCCGATACCTTTCCATCAACCCTCTTAGTAGATAAATAACTTGCATAGTAGACCGCCCTGGCATGAATCCAAATTGATTTTCAGAAATACTCGTCTCAATTTTTAATCTACGTTCAATCACTCTTTCCCATAATTTCAGAGTATGACTCATAAGCTTAATCCCTCGGTAGTTTTTGCAGTTCTTGATGTCCCCTTTGTTTTTGTATATAGGCACTAAAGTGATTATTCTCCATTTCTCAGGCATTTTCTTGGACATTAAAATCTCATTAAAAAGTTTAGTTAGCCAGATAGTACCTTTCTCCCCTAAATACTTCCAAACTTCAATAGGAATATCATTAGGACCAACGGCTTTACCATTATCTATTCTTCTAAGAGCTTCCTCGACCTCATCAATCTTAATCCTGTGATAATATGCCAAATTTTGTTCTCTCTAGGGTTGTTAAATCTTTCATATCATTAGTCGACCCTGCTCCGTCACTAAAGAGTTTGTAAAAGTAACCCTGCCATTTATTTTTAATATCTCCATTTGTACCTAAAACTTTTTCTTCATCCTTAATACATCTTACTTGATTTAAATCTCTATATTTCTTTTCTCTAGTCTTCGCAATCTTATAAATATTTTGTTCCCTCCTTTTTTGTTCCTAAGTCCTTGTAAAACTCTTCAAACGCTTTAGATCATGCTTCACTTACTGTTTTTTTAGTTTTCTTATTAGTCTTCCGATACTTTTCCCATTTTTTTTTGTTATTGCACAAATGGATAACTTTAAAGCATTCTCTTTTAAATTTGATATTATTTTGAACGGTCTCATTCTACCACCAATATTTCTTATCTCTTTGTCCAAAACCCTTTGATTCTCCTAAAAGTACTTTATCTACCTTTCTAACCTTCTTGGCCATCTCATACCACATCCTATATGATGTTTAGCATTTTCTTGAAACTCTTAGGACCCTTCATCTAACATTTTTCTCTTGAAAGTCTATTGATTCTCCCCATTTAGCTGCCACCACTTGATCCTAGGGTTCATCACATGTCAATACTTTTGTTTCCGACCCTTAATAAGCACGTCAAAGACCAAAACCTTATATTGAGTTGCCACAGATTCCTCAAGAATAACTTTACAATTTTGATAGATTTTTCTATCTGGATTCCTTACCAAAAAGAAGTCAATTTGTGACCTTGAGGCTCCACTCTTATAAGTGATTAAATGCTTCTCTCACTTCTTAAAGCAGGTGTTGACAACCTTGAAATTATAAACTATTGAAAAATCAAGTATAGACTGTCTTTCCTCGTTAAGCTCTCTAAAAACCAAAACCACCATGAACCCTTTCATACTGTCCTGCTTCTTTCCCTACGTGGCCATTAAGGTCTCTCCTGATGAAAATCTTCTCTTCTAAAGGTATGCTTCTAACCAACCCCTCCAAATCTTTCCAAAACTTTTCCTTAAGATATGCATCTGTCCTTACTTGGAGTGTATATGCACTTATGATATTGATATTATCTCTTACAGTAATCATTCTTAAGCATAAAATCATATCCCCAATCCTTTTTACCTCTAGCACACTCAGCGTCCATTCCTTGTCAACCATAATACATACACCATTCTTTGTTCTTACTTTCCTCGTGTACCAAAACTTGAAATCTGAATAGTCAAATTTCTTAGCCTTTTCTCCAACCCATTTAGTCTCTTAAAGGCACAAGATGTTAATTTTTCTCTTCTTCATAGTGTCCACAATCTCTATGAATTTTTCTGTCGTGGTCCCAATATTTCACGTACCAATCCTGATTTTGTTCTCCTTGACTAAATTTTTTACCCTCAACCGTCCAGGAACATGCTCATGTAACACTACATTTGATCGACGATGTAGTGGCTCTAGCTCATTTGACACTGTACTCGAGTTATACAACATGTTGCTTCAGGGTAACGACCTAGTATTAGTGGACCCTTACTCATTTAACACTACATTTGAGCGTTGATGCCGCGGCTTTAGCTCACTTGACACTGTACTTGACCCATACAGTGCGTTGCCTTTGAGCAACGTCCTAGCATTAGCATAATATTGTCGTTGATTCATGTTCATGAGAGTTTCAACAAAGTTTTAAATTGGCTGTCGAGGGTCTAATACAACCCTCCTCCTTTACCTGAGCTTGGGATTGGCTAAAAAATATAAGTAGAGTTTGCCGGTTGCTGCAACAAGCGTTCCATATTTTGAGTTATTGTATTAATTGCACACGTAATGACTTTGATTGATGATTCCAATCGATCTAAATGAAAACTATTAATAGCTTCACGTTTCTCAATCATATTTGTTAATCATTTAATCTACAATGATAAATCGTTTAACTCAGTGTTTTTGGCCATCTAAAAGTCAATGAAAACACCAATGTAATGAGTAACAATAAGAGCACTGAATATATATACTGAGTAACAATAGTTTCCTTAATAATTGGTAAAAGTGTAATGTTATTTATAACAGTAGGAAGAAAGGCTATTCAGAAAAGGGAATAATAGTTTGCGCAAACAGAGAAAGCAGAGAGGAGAGAGAGAGAGAGAGAGAGAGAGAGAGAGAGAGAGAGAGAGAGAGAGAGAGAGAGAGAGAGAGAGAGAGAGAGAGAGAGAGAGAGAGAGAGAGAGAGAGAGAGAGAGAGAGAGAGAGAGAGAGAGAGAGAGAGAGAGAGAGAGAGAGAGAGAGAGAGAGAGAGAGAGTAGGCACATAATTCTTACACACCCTCCACAGTCTGTTTTCTCCTCATTTATATTATTTTAGTATCCCTTTTCCACGTTTCTTCCTTACTCTAATGTTTCTCTTCATCTATTGCTATTTAATTTCCTTGAATTCAGCATTATCATCCACCTGTCCCTCTTTGCTAACAACCTGTGAAGCCACCTGTCCTTTTTCTGTAACAACCTGTAGCATAGTGTTACTAACAAATGTCTTTAATTATAAATTCGAATCACTAAACTTTTTCAAAATTATGCTATGAACCAGTCTATTACATATTTACACTAAAATACATAATTTTAAAGATTTATGGTCATTTATTCGAAAATCATATATTATTTTTAAAAAATAAAAAGTAAATTATAATATAAAAATTTAAGAGTATCTTCAAACTTTACTTGACTTAAGTTCTCTCTCTATAAGCTATTTAAAGAGTAAATTTTTTCAGACTGACGTAGTATGCTTAAAATTTGTATCCTTAAAAAATTGAACCCAAGTTAATACAATAAAATAATTCATTAGTTCCGGTAATCTTTCGAGTCAGTTTCCATCTTTCCATTTGTCCCTCCAAAAAAATAAAAGAATCCCATTTTAGACAGTTAATTATAACTTGTAAGTACCGTTATTCAGTTATTGTTAGTCAACTCACCTGCGTATTTTTCAATCAATTTTCCTGTTGCACCCTTCAGAAGAAAAGCCAGACTTGGATTTGGTTTATAAGGGACCCAAAACAGACATGTTGAATTGAGCATCTAACGCAATGTTCGTCCTATAATCACTGGGTTTTAAAATCTAGCATATGCACCGAAAGGTCCAAAACCAATCCTATGCGGTTAGATCTTGACTTTAATTTCTGACAGTTATAAATTTAATAAATATTGAATGACTTATTGACCCTTATTAATGATTAGTGACTTGTTTGTTTCAAAGTCGGTTATACGTTTAAGTGGCGTTACTCTTGAGATTTCGTCAATATCTCATTTTTTATCCCTACGGTATGCGTTCTACGAATTCCGATGGTGTATATAGGGCGGGTTTAATCACCCTTTAATACGAGATTATGAAGCCTGATTAGTGATTAGTGTTGGTATGCCACGTGTCTCAACGACACGAATCCACCCCTTCTTCCTTGGAACTCTGGTGCCGCTGCTCAAATGCCAATAATTAATAAAATAAACCACACGATACTCCTCTAGCTACTCTGCATAGAAGAAGACAAAGAAGACAAAGACGAAGAAGACGAAGAAGAAGAAGACCCAGATTCTTGCGTGTCAGACGATGCATGCGTTGAATGCGGCAATGCTGTTTCGCAACATTGAGCATGCGGAAGGCGGAAAGATACCCTTCGGATCCTTCTGGTGGTTCGTCTACGCTGGTTTCTCCTGTTTCCTTGTCCTCTTCGCCGGTATCATGTCCGGTCTCACCCTCGGCCTTATGTCTCTCGGCATTGTCGACCTTGAGATCCTCAAGCGCAGCGGTACTCCCACCGAGCAAGTGCAAGCAGGTCTTTCCCCTTCGCCCTTCCCCTTCCCCTTACGCTATTCATTAAATTTCTTCTAACTATTCCAAGATCATGCAATTTCCAATGCTTCGTGTGTTTTCCATATTTAATTATCTACACCTATGCCTGGTAAAGAATGAAGGTTGATTTTATTTTATTTTATTTTTTTCGGGGTATACTTAGCTGCGATACTCCCTGTGGTTCAAAAGCAACACCAGCTTCTTGTGACTCTGCTGCTGTGTAATGCTCTTGCCATGGAGGTAATTCAATTGCAATGTGCATGGTAATTATTTCGTCACTGATCATTCGCAGCTAAAGGTTGTATGATGTGGCTCGTTTTTGGGGGCTAGGAGAGGTTACTAAGTATTAACTGATGTATTATAGACCGGTAGTCTAATATCACTCTCATGCAAATAACTAAGTATTTGTTTGTTTCTGCACATAATTTGTAAGAAATCGTTAAGTCTTTGGTTTTATTGCTTCTAAAAACTTGTTGTAAATAGAGATGAGTCTGTTGCTTAAGAGGATAGTACGTTTAGGGAACAGTTGATATTATCACATTAGATTGGACATTTGCAAATTTATTTCTAAAACTGATGGCTTTAATAGCTGAATCTGCTTTGCTAAGATGTCAGAGAGGCATTGCTGAGTAACTTTATGTATATTTATTCCTCATTCATAAATCCTGCGCCTAACTTCTTAGCAGCTAATGGCTTTGACACTTGCAATCTGCAGGCCCTTCCGTTATACCTAGATAGAATATTCAACGAGTATCTTGCTATCGTACTTTCTGTTACTTTTGTTCTGTTTTTTGGAGAGGTATGTGATTGTGTCATCTTTCGTGGTTCTGTGGTTTAACTTCAATGTTGGCAGTTAAGGAAAATGAAGTTTTTTTTTTTTTCAATTATTATTATTATTATTTTTTCATTAACAATTTTGCCTCTTTATTTTCAGGTTATTCCACAAGCAATTTGTACTCGATATGGTCTTGCTGTAGGTGCCAACGTCATATGGCTTGTGCGAACTTTGATGTTCATCTGTTATCCAATCGCCTATCCCATTGGCAAGGTGATTTCCCCTACGGAGGTTAAAGTACCAGTCTTTTTGGATAATTAGTATGGCTGTGTAGTATAACTAAATTGAAGCAGAAGTTGATAGCATGAAAGTTGAAATAATTTCATAAAACTTAAAAGATGCAAGATGTTAATTAAGGATCGGATCCCCTAAAGTACTTTACATGTTAAACTACTTCAAAGGATCCAAATCCTAAGGGTTTTATAAATTGCTTTGTGGTGACAGTTATATCTTTTTTACTTTGTTTAGGAGAACTCTTTAGTATGTCAGCAACAGAGCAATATTATATGCATGCCTTTTGGCTGAAACTAAGGTCACTAGCCTTTCAACGAAGACAACTTTTCAAAATGTTAATGCCGTAATACATTTGTATGTTGTCACTGACAATTGGTTTTACTGCCGGAAAATGTTGTGCTAGTTTAAGGATGCTTCCTCTAATTAAACAACATGGAGAAAACTCCTAATAGCTTTATCTCCTCACTGCTGAGAGGGTAGATCTACTCTTATTCTCAATATAAGGACAATGACTTTTCTTTTTTCCCCTCACTGACATACTTTTCAGATTCTGGATTGGGTATTGGGACATAGTCAGGCTTTATTTAGACGTGCTCAATTAAAAGCTCTTGTCAGCATCCACAGCCAGGAGGTAAGTCACAGTCTCTCAATCAGTCAAATTATAATAATTGCATGGTAGAGCCAATTATGTCGAGATTGCTGAAGCTACCCAACTATTTCCAAATTAAATCATAATGATTAATTCATAAATGTTGAATTTTGTTGCTCAGGCTGGGAAGGGTGGTGAACTTACACATGATGAAACAACAATTATCAGTGGAGCACTAGATTTGACTGAAAAGGTAAGTACTGATCACTTCTGTGTTTATATGTCAATCTCATAATTGTTGTTTCATTACATTAGCAATCCAAAACAATTTGCTAAAGATGTTAGTCTGTGCAGCAGAACTTTGAAGTTGAATTTTGTCTCTGCACAGATTGTTCAGGAGGCTATGACTCCTATTGAATCAACATTTTCCTTGGATGTTAATTTGAAATTAGACTGGTAAGTTAGGGTTTCTTTTTCCTAGGTTACAGCTTATTTAATCTTTGTCACATATATTGGTTGAATATGAGTTCCGGCAAGTTAAATTACTTCTCATGGGTGCTAGCCATTGCATATGATATGGATCTTATCTATTGAAATATGCATACATACATGCACACAAGGTTCAAGCAAATCCACTCATGCTCTTCTCTATGAATAACGAGGTCTGGGGAAATTAAAATTGCTAGATAGAGATCTAGAGTAGAAGGAGACATTAAACAATTGGAGACTGTAAGACCACAAATATAAAGATTTGTTGACAAAAGTTATAATCATTTTTAGTATGCATGTTTCTTTTCCACCAATTAGCTATCATCTGGCCTGTGGCCCTGGGCAAATAACCTTCCAAACAAGTTTTTCCATAACTGCTAGACGACAAATACCAACAATTGATGGATAAATCGCCCAAGACATTGAAAACGTTGAGAATAAAGAGACCATGTGCGGCAATTTTTTATTTGTGGATAACACAAATTTGAGCAATAGTCTGCCCAGACTAATCAATGACCATTAAAAACTAACAATTGTTGGTAGCTGAGTAACATTTTTGGTGACAGAAAATAGGAGGTAGTTTTTGGTAGGTTGTTAATATGAGAGTTTTTTGGAAAAATTCTTTTTTTTTTCCCCCTCATTTAGAAGAGGCATTAATTGCTTCCTCTTTAAGGATTTGTTGGCTGCTGGTGAGATATTTTCTACTGCTCCATATACTTAAAAAAATGTGGAAAATATCTGAAGTCATTCTTACAAAAAAGGCATGACAGGATTTCTTCTTTGGAAAATATAATGTAGATGTATATACCCTTGCTCTTAGTATGTTCCTTATTGAAACCCTTATGGTGTCATTTCAATAATCAGGGAGACAATGGCAAAAGTTCTTGCTCGTGGACACAGCCGAGTTCCCGTCTATTCTGGACATCCAAAGAATATCATAGGGCTTCTGCTGGTGAGTGTCATATGATGCAGATTTTGAGTCTTGGCTTTAATTCCCTTTTATTACCTTTTGGATTCTCTCCTCCTTACCTTCTGAATTCATTTATAAATTAGATCAAAAGTCTTCTCACTGTACGACCAGAAACAGAGACTCCTGTTAGTGCTGTTTCCATTCGGAAGGTTCCACGGTGTGCTTGTCTTTATTAGTATATCCTCTTTTCATTTGCTTTTCTGAAAATAAAAGTTGTGAAATATCAGGTAATATATTCGAATGTATCTACAGAGTTCCAGCAGATATGCCTCTTTATGACATACTAAATGAGTTCCAAAAAGGTAGCAGTCATATGGCTGTTGTCATGAAGGCTAAAGGAAAAGGCAAGACGACCTTATCAACAGATGAGGGACCAAAAAATGAAGAAAACCAAAAAAATTATGGGGATTCACAGCTGACTACACCGTTGCTAGAGAAGCAGAGATCAGACAATTTTGTTGTAGACATTGACAAGCATCCAAAGAAGCAATCTTCTATGCATGATGTCACCGGGAATGGCCTACTTTCAGAGGATATTGAAAATGAAGTGATAGGTATTATCACTTTGGAAGATGTATTTGAAGAACTTTTGCAGGTAAATCACAGTCCTCTCAGATTTCTTTTCTTTCATACCTCCTGCTGTTATCCTCCTCAAATGATTGATTATAATTTTTTCATCTATTCAGGAGGAGATCGTAGATGAAACAGATGAATTTGTTGATGTCCATAAGAGGTAATATAGAGCTCAAACTTTTAGATGTTGCAGAGATGGATGAAACTGCTAAAACTCTGAAATAAAATGCTCTATAATTTTTTTTTGTTGGAAGGATACGTGTAGCCGCTGCTGCCGCCGCTTCATCATTGGCACGCATTCCATCTATGAGGATGACTACCCAGAAGGGAGCAGTAAGTGATTGCTTTTTAAATTTTTTTTTTTTTTGGTTTCAACGCATGCTTCCTGTTCCATTGTTGCTGAAGGCTGTAAATCCTTTTTGTTTTTTAAGCTGAAACAACTCCAAGTATTGACAAATCCCTGAGCATCACATTGTTTTTCTATCTCACTAATTAATTTGTTTAACCAAGTCTGCTGCTGGTTGAAAAAATTGTGGTACCAATAATTTGTTATTGACCATCCAGGGAGGCCAAACTAAGCAAGGGGCTGCTACACAAAGAAAATAAGCAGAAGCTGCCGGTAATGCTACAAGGGTGCTAGGGAATTCTGTTGAGCCTCTTGGGAATGGGAGATGAGATGAGTTTGCTACAATTAATGAGTTTCGGTCTGATCTCTATCAATTTTGGGGAGTGCTATTTTTTACGTCAGCATTATGATGTTAAAAAAAGAAAAGGCTGGGAGCATTTCTTTTAGTTGTTTGATTTAATTATTATATTATTTTTGGAAGGGGAATAAATGCTTTTTTTTTTGGGGCAACATTCAACTGGGAAAGGAATAACATGTTTTGACAAAAGATGTAACCCAATGATACTGGTTTCCTGTATATACATGCTTGCATAGGTAAAAGGCAGTGAAACAGTTATAACAATTTCTTAGTTTTTATCACCCTTGTACTATGTCAATGGATACCTTATGCTAATTTATCTTTGAATCCTGTCTTTGGATTCTGGATTTCAGTATTAATTTCCTTTTGTTATGGCCGGGTAAACCACTTTTGTTCTTAGGAGATAATAAAATCATAGAAAGAGAATTTGACCTTTCTTGGAACTATTTCTTATTTCTTGTCAGTATCTTTTTTAACTCGGCAAATATATTTCTCGAAAGTAAATTGACATAAGTTGGGCAAGGTTCCATAAAATATAAGGTTACAAAATACAAATCCTGCTGTGCTTATTTTGTAACCACCAGCATCAGGGTATACCCTTCTAGTTTGTAACTTTGGATTGTCATCCTCCAAACTCTGAAGATTTACAAAAACTGATAATGTGAATTTTGAAAGGACATAAAATACAATATAAGAGGCTCACTATTGGATCAGTACATTTTGATTTTACAAACTGAGTGCCACATTTGTTTCTTTGAGTACCTTAGCCACTTGTTGCTGGAAATCTTGTGGTAGATTTAGTAGTATAAGAAACTGAAGTTACCTCTTTAGTAGTTTCAATCCTTGTACAATCTTCTACCCTCTTATCCCTCCCATCAATATCGATCTTCCCAGCTTAGAAGAATCACTGTGCATCTCCAAATGATATAAGCTCTAGTTTTCTGGTCCCGGAAGTGCCTTGAACATCGTCGCCATAAACAAGGCTTGGTTTTTCTTATTGACAAGAAATTCCCTGCCATGACAATATCCTAGAAGCCCCCAAGTTCACAAACACTCGCGCGCGCACATATAAATATCGAAAAGAGTGTGGACACACACACACAACACATACATAATATATATATATATATATATATGAGTGTGGAGGAAGAGTGAGAGGGTGCTATAGGTGGCAAAGCTCCTCGGAGGGATCGAAGATGACAAAGTTGTCCCTGTCACTTTGTCAATCTGCCAAATCATCCAGAAAGGGGCATGCCACAGGTCATCCTAAATTCCTAATGGCTTGGTTGGCTAGCCTGTCTCTTTTGGGCTAAAATTATCTCCCTCCTCATGCTCTGTGTAGTTTATTCCCAAAGCACGCGCATGGATGCCCGAAAATGTCCTTGTATGGATTCTCTTAGATTGTTACAATCACCTTAAACAAATAGATTTTAATTTTATTATTATGAATTGCACAATCACATCGTCCAGCCAGAAGTTCCGAGTGGTACCATTCATTGAATACATACGCAAGAAACCACACCAGATTGATACGTTTGATACTATTATTTTTCATTTTCATTACATTTTTGAGACAACAAAGTCAGGAAGGAAGAGAGAGAGAGAGAGAGATTTCTCATTGCTAGGTTATTTTTCAAGCCCCAATTACACTGCAAAAATGTCAAGATACAACCTAATTAATGAAAGTTAATCTACAAAAATAAAATAGAATAACTCAGAAGAGCTAGCATATAAAATTGCTTCTGCAGAGACTAAGAGTACTTATGCCACTTAAGAAGCATAGAGATGCAGACCCTCATGATGTAAAGCTTCCCTCTTTGTTGCCTTATCATCCTCCTCCACTTGGCAAATCTCCCATCCTCGTTTCTCATGATACTCTCTAGTTGCAATAAGTAAACTACTTTACTTGTTTCTCCAACTGTGGCACACATTTATTAAAGAGGACTATGTATACATATATATATATATATATATATATATATATATACGCTGATCTTGGATATTAATTAGGCTCCACTGGTACTGGAACTCCACATCAAATCATGTGCTTTCTTCTGTCTAAGTTCTACTTACACAGTTTTTTGTTAAATCATGCCGGCCATTGCTAATTGTCGCTTTTCTTGAAGTGATTTTGCAAGTTCAAAACACCAACCTTATCTTAAACAGTCCCCAAAGACCTGAGTGTCCCTATAACTTATTTGAGCAATTCAAATGGAAAACAACAAAATTAGTGCCTGTTTCTACATAATCCTTGGGATTACCCCTACAGCATAGACCCTAACTTCACGTGAGCCTTCTCTTGGCCCATGTCTCAAGCATGTGACTCAAAGCATGACAAATAATGTCTCACTTCTGAAAAGGATTGTCAAGGAAAATTAAAGCTCCAAGACGGGCCAGGTGAAAGTTGAGCCACTGAGAAGGAAGCTGCAGCATGAGGATGACACACGTGGAAGCCAAGTTGTGGAAGGACATGTTGCTTCAATTGCGTTGGAGCTTTGTGCTTTTGTGTATATATTGACTCTGAAATGAGAGAAAAGAAACTAAGGTCCAGACTGGTGTGAACTGGGAAGTCCTACCATGGCTAGCTATAGCTTCTATCTGCTTTATAGTCATTGTTTTGAAGAACAATAATTGGGGAAAAAGGTAGTTGATCTGTGTAGTTCAGGATGTGACTAACTGAGACTACACAGAAACACACTGTCAACAATTCCCTTCGAAGAGACATCTTTGAAATGTCTCAGGAAAGACGGTGCGAAAATTCAAAAAGGTACAGAGAGAGAAAGAGAGAGAATTTTAGGGAGCGAGTTCATATCTAAATTGTTAGTAAATTATATTTTATTAAATGACTTAAATTTCACGGTGATTTTTTTTTATTTTGGTTTATTTGAAAACACCAGAAAAGATTTGGAGCGACCCATAGGATGAATTGATTTAGAAAGTAACTATGTTTTTTTTTATATATGTTTATGTTTGATTTTTTTACTATTTTATATTGTATTCTTATATTTTTTGTCATAAGTAATATAAATGATTTTTTTATAAGTGGGCGGACGTTGTACTGATCAAATTATATAAATTTTTATATTTTTTTGACTTTTGTATTATTTATCTTTTCTATTATAGTTTAAATTTTCGTAACAATATTTTTTTATATTTAATATATATTTTAAAAAAATTATAATATTTTATGAATCGAATAAATTTTTATATAAATTAGTTATTTGTTTTTACTGTGACATGGACATTAAGAATAAAATTAGGGTTTTATATTAAATCTTGACATTACATATATTAACCACTTTAGCTAAATATTTTTAATAAATAAGTAGCATGTATAGCAATCATCCGAAATTCCTAACACAGAATAATTCTATCAATAATGTTAAAAAGTATCAATTTTTTGGACTTCATGTTTCAAAAGAACGTATTTAGTATAAAAATTAATTGCATTGATAAAAATAAATAATAAACAAATATCAAAATAATCCAATGTTATCTCAAGGGCATAGTGAAAGCAGTTGTTTAAATTTCAAATATTAAAGATATCAACTTCGGAAAATTTGAGTTTGATAGATATAAGCCTAAGAATTAAAAAAATAAATTTATCTTGACTAACCCAAAAAACAAAAAGGAAACAAAAAACTTATTCAGAGAACTAGACTAAATTAGTCAGTTTGACCAAAAAATTAATGAACTAGTTAGTTCTTCAATCAAGTTTTGACCTATGAATCAATGAGTAAATCGATGAAAAAAAGGTCGATTCAACATATTTTTTTTTTTTAAAATTTTTTTAATATTATTATATATTTTTAAGAAATTTTTAAAAATTTAAGTTATTAAGATAAAATTTAAAATTAATAAAAATATATATCTAATATGTCTTAAATATTTTAATATCTGTAATATATACATTAATTATATATTTTAATATTTTAATATATTTTAAATATTATTATTTTTATCCCAATTTAATTATTTATTTTTAATTTAATGTTTTGACTGATGTAATGATTGATTTAATTTTCTAACCCTTGTATACAATGTATGTATCTAGATTTCAGAATCTAGTAACGAAGATGAGAAACATTTAGATGAGGAGTGAGAAGTGCATAATTTAGGATGAACAGGAGTGAGGGACAAGGAAAGAAGATATATGAGAGAGAGGATAAGATAGGCTTAGGAAATAGGAATGATTCTGACAATTCTGGGATTGCCCACCAATTAAATATTCTCAATTCTCATTTCTGGGTGGAAGCAAGGAGGACGATGAATGTATACAATTCTCAAGCGGTAGGCTCCACTTCATGGTGGGATTTGCCGCGTTGAATTGATTGCACGCCAAGCGGTAGGCTCCACTTCAACAGTGTAGCTACATAAAGGAAGACGATTTTTTTTTTCTTTTTAAACTTCCTTTGCCAAAATATCTATGCACTTGTTCTGAGCTTTGGAAATTTTGCAAATCTTGTAGTCTTCAAAAAATTGAAGGAAATGCCTGCAATTATCCACAAAGATAACTAGAGAGTGAGCACCGTTGGGAGTTACAAAAAATAAGTCATGTATAATTTTCTTGATGTTTAGGGAGGTAGTTTGTTTGATGCCAATCTAGAGAGCCCATGCTTCTACAACGAAGGAGTTGCCTACTCCAAGGAATATGGCAAACCCCAAAAACCAATGACCATTATCTGTTTTGATCACTCCTTCTGCTGCACTAAGATTATTTTTGCTAGATCCATCCACATTAATTTTAAACCAACCAGTAAAGGGTTTTTTCCAAGAAGTAAACACAGTTTGAGAATTTGCTAGCTGAATAGGAGTTTGAGTGGAAAGATTTTCAGAGTAGAACCAGAATTCAACAATTTTCTTTTTAATCAACTTTGATAAAAGAGAGCAATCAAAAGATTCATTTGAGAAAACTTTTCTATTTCTCGCAAGTCAAATATTTCTAACAACGTAAGTGTAGATTGTACTCCAAGGAATGCTGGGGAATGTAGGATGAGTATTTTTACGATTTTCATTAATCCAATTTTCGAAGTTTCTAGAGAAAAAATTTTGAGGGGGGTGAATATGTCCCACAGCTGTCTAGAATGAGGGCAGTCTCTTAGAGTATGAGTATGTGATTCAGGGACAGAGAGACATAAAGGACAAGTAGCAGGAAAAAGGGGATTTTTTTTTGTTTAAGGCTTTTTTAGTAGGGAGACTTTTAAGAAGGATCTGCCAGATAAACAATTTCTCTCCAGTGTGGGCTTTGTTTTTCCAAATCCAAGAGAAGGAAGAGGAGTTAGTTTTGTTTGATGATGAATTAAAAAAAAATATTCATGTTATTTTGGAAGAACATTTTGTAAGCTGACTTAGAAGAAATGATACCATTGCTAGATAGCTTCCCAGAAATAGCATCAAAGGGAGGCCTAAGATTATGGGAAAGTAGGGTAGACTTAATTTCCATAATTAAGTTTGGCTCAAAGACAAAGGGAATGCCATCCAGGGACCAAAATCTATCATTCTAGATTTTTTTAATAATTGTTCCCACTTTTCTATTTTCTTCATTTTTTGGGAGGGGCTAATAAGCTTTGATCTTAGGAAGCATTAAGCCAATTATCAGTCTAGAAGTTTGTTTTTTCCCCATTACCAATAATAAATTTTGTACTATCTAGGAAAAGAGGGAGGAGCTGTTGTATATTCCTTAAGGTATAATATCTGTTGGTTTTCCTTTGATTTAGATTTGAGCCATATTTGTTTGTAATAATTTTTTTGCCAATAGTTACTGGGTTTATGAAAAATTTTCCAAGACTAAGAATATGAATTTTATTTTGGTGAGAGGCTTTTTGGATTCCCAGACTCCTTAAAGCTTTTAGGCTAGTTATTTTGTCCCATCTTAGAGTGTGCATTTTTTTTTTCTATCCTCAATGTGGCCTGAAAAAAGTTTCTAGCTTTTTGGTCAGTTTTTGAAATAATGTCCTTTGGAAGGAGGAAAGCTTTGACTAGAAAGACCAGAGATGATAGAGGAGATCAATTGGGCTCTTCCTACTTTAGAAAGGAGGTTAGATTTCCATCCTTGGAACTTTTTGTGAATTTTGTCTAGAACGAAATTAAAAGATGATTTCTTATAATTTGGTTTAAGAGGATATCTTAGGTATAGGCCAAGGTTATTTGAGATTTTTATACCTAAGCTATTTTCAATGAGATTCCTCCTATTTTGATCCACTATTTTAGAAGTCCAGATTTTTTATTTTTCTATGTTAAGCTTAAGGCTATTTATTTTAGAAAAAGTATAACATCCTTGATGGCTTGAATACTTTTACTATTGGCTTTGGAGAAAAGGAGGATGTCATCAGTGAAAAAAAGGTGAAAGATGTGAAGGTTTTTATGTTTAAACTTGAAAGGGGTCCAATTTTTAGAAGAGATTTTGCTATCAATAAGATGAGAGATCATTCCATTCCCATAATAAAAATATAAGGGGAGAAAGGATCTCCTTGCCTTATGCCTTAAGAGGGAGAGAAGTGTTCCCATGTCTTTCCATTTATGAGAAGAGTGTATGTCACATTTTTAAAGCAAGACATAATAACGTTTTTTAGATTCGAACGGAAGTTAAAGTTATTCAGGATTGTTTCAATGTAATCCCAAGAATTGTATCAAATGTTTTCCTAATATCAATTTTAATTATCAACCAACCATAATTTGCTTTTGAAAGGTTCATTGAATTCATTACTCCTTGTGCAGTAAGGAAAATGTCTGAGCAGTGCCTTCCTTCAATATAGGCACAGAGATAAGAGAGTGGAGAAGTGGTTTCTGTCACATCCCAAAAATTGAGTATGTGAAAAGATACTACTCATTTGATATAATTCTCAAACATACGTTATATACATATATTCTGTAAGGTTTTACATTCAACCTTAATCATTCATTCCACACTACAGAATTATATTCATCTGATAAGCAAATATAGACATACATAGTCTGATATTTCTATCTCATCGCAAGCCTAGGAGACCTATAGAAAATACAGAGCTTTTCTAATATCCACATTAATAAGTACTGGTGTCCCACCAGACAGAAATAAAGAATAATCCCAAGGGGCTTCTAATCTTCAAACAGATTCTCTTCTTCTCTGTTTTCTGTATCTGAAAAAAAATAATCATAGGGAGTGTGAGTTTATTTAAAAACTCAGTAAGTAAATAACTGTACTATATAAAATATCAAAAGTACAAATACCACATTTACTCATATAATTAATTATCTTATACATCGAGTAGTATGGGACTCTAACCCTTTCAAACTCATGAATAAGATTTCATAGATATACACCGAGTAGTATGGGACTTTAACCCTTTCAACTCGTGTATAGATTTCATAGATATGCACTGAGTAGTATGGGACTTTAACCCTTTCACACTCGTGTATAAGATTTCTTAGATATACACCAAGTAGTATGGGACTTTAACCCTTTCACACTCGTGTATAAGATTTCTTAGATATACACCGAGTAGTATGGGACTTTAACCCTTTCACACTCGTGTATTAGATCCCGTAGATCTTTACTCATTAATAAAATAGTGAGAATTCATCACATAGTACAATTGTCATGAAATAAATAGTTTCTTCATACTCTTATTTCTACTGATCATCATATACTCCCATATGAAAAATTAATTGCTTATTATCCAAATAATATTGTAAATGGGACTTATATTGTACTTTGACTAGTAATATCAAAGTAGCTGAGCAAGGTTATTCACTCACCTTGATGTTTGTCCAAGTTTACCTTGTTCCACACTAGAATTTGTGTAGGAAAATTTCCTAGTAAAATATATTACAAGGAATCATAAGAAAGGAAACAAAATCACGAAAATACGTAAAATTTTCTGACTGCTACAGTAACGGGTTGCTACAGTACGGTTTGCTACAGTGTCGGTTCGCTACAGTAACTGTTCGCTACAGTAACGTTGACTGCTACAGTACCGTTGACTGCCGACACTACAGTAACTGCTACAGTACCCGAAGAAAATTTTTCAGATTTTTTCCCGAAATTTCTGGTCGCTACAGTAACTCGGTTTTGCAGAATTTCTAACAATTTCATCCTTTCCTTTCTTGTTTCAAAACCGGAATTTCAACTCTTTTAACCGATTATAACTCAAATATAACTTCTAAAACAACTGAGATTCATGAATTATCATCAAAATCTTCAAGAACAAAACCTCCTCTGATCTTCTACATAAACTGAAATTTAAGGAAAATAATCGGATTAAAGCTTACCTTTGATCCTTACAAAGCTTTTGAACCGAACAAATAATCGAACTTCTGAAGATCAAGGAAAGGATTTGAGAAGAAAATGAAGAACTGAGAGAGAAATCTTTTCTGCTTTCTTCGGCTGAGTGAAAAATATGAGGTTACTATTGAAACTTTATATTAAATATTTCTAATGGGTTATTCAATAACCCATGGGTATCCATAACCCAACATCCAAACCCATCCAGTCAATTTACAATAAATGGATTAATTGACCATTCTGCAACCACTTTTCCATGAATTTCACCATTCTTAGAATATATCCCTCATTGTGCAAATATTTAGTCCAGTCATTTAACTCAATTTTCATAAATAATATTCAAAGAGAACAATTAAATATGAAAATTAAAAATGACCAAAATAAATAACTAAAGTAACGTTGTAGAATTCTAAAATACTCTTAAGCGAATTATATTCTGAAATTAACGGGTATTACAGTTTCAGTCTGTTAACAAGGATGATCTTAGAGAGAATTTTGTAAACTGTTACAAAGGCCAAGAGGCCTAATATGGTTGGGCAAGTACGCATGTTCAATTTTTGGGATGAGACACATAAGAGTATTCCCCCAATCATAAGGAATGGAGTTATTGATAAAGGTTTGTTGTATTGCATAGATTATTTGTGTTTTAATAGTGTCTCATTGGCTTTGATAGAAGATGGCATGCAAGCCATCATCACCAGGAGTTTTAAGGGGATTTATAGCAAAGAGGGCTGCTTTAATCTCAAGTTCATTTGGGATAGTGGTAAGATTTTGGTGTTCTGTAAAAGGGATGGTGGGGAAGGTTAGGTTGGGATAGTCAGAGATGTCAGTAGGATCAGAGGTATCAGGGGCATAAGTATTTTTCAAATAATTTGTAATTTCAAGTTCTATTTCATTTTGATTTTGTGTCCAAGTATTATCTAATTTTTAAAGATTACTAATTTTATTATTCCTTCTCTTATTTAGAGCCACATTATGGAAAAATGATGTATTCTTATCTCCTAGGATAAGCCACTGAATTCTAGATTTCATTTGCCAAATAGACTCTTCATAATCTAAGATTAGAAATGTGGTTTGTAGGGTTTTCTCAAGGGAGAGCAGCCAGCGGTCTCTACTATAATCAATTGCTTTTTAAATTCCTCCTAATCTTTTTTTGTCTTTCTTATTTCACGAATGATGTTTCTGAAGTTTTCTTTGTTCCAAGTCATCAAGTTTTTTTTTTAAATTCATAGATTGTTTTGGAAAGTTCATTTGGGAATTTTTTTAAGTTACTTTAGTTAAAGCATCAAAGGAGTTATGCTTAAGCCAGAAGGGTTCAAATTTGAAGGGTTTCTCACCTTTTTCATACCTAGGATTTGTTTGGAGGAGGAGGGGGCAGTGGTCTGAATAAAATCTAGGGAGATGAAAAACCTATGCAAAACCTTAGTTTATGGGAAAATGTAAAGCCTTGCTTGATTAGCATGAGCTCTATCTGTCCTAGTTCTAATAATGGCTTTCCTTTCTCCCCCATTAACCCAAGTAAATTTAGGGCTAAAAAAACCTAGATCTAAAAGATTTGCTTTGTTTAGGAAATTTACAAAGTTATTCATTTTATATCTATTAGGAGGTCGACCTTCAAAATTTTCATTTGGATGACTATCTCATTGAAATATCCCATGAGTAACCAGGGCATGTTAATGTATTCAGCAAGAAAAGAAAAGAATTTCCAAGTATCTTTCTGATAGCAAAAATAGGACTGGCATAAATAGCATGTAAAAGGGAGGATTTGAAATTTACCTTGATTTCAATAAGGACTTCAAGAAAAGAGGAGGATATGACTTCCACCACTGCCTTATTTGGATTCCAAAGAATCCAAATTCCTCCCAAGAAGCCCATGGCATCCACTTTGAAAAAACCATTATAGCTTAAGTTGGCAATCACAGAAGAAGCTCTTTGCTCACTAAGCCTAGTTTCAGCAAGGATTATTAAGTTTGGGTTATTGGTGTTTTTCATGTCTTTGAAGACTTTCTTAAAGTCTGTGCTACCAGCACATCTTACATTCCAACTAAAAATATTCATGGGGGTATAGAGGTTGTAAATGTTATTAACTATTTAGGGAGGCAGCTAGAAAAAAGCAAAAGGGTATAAGGCAAGGCTATGATCTGTTCCTCTTGTCTCTAAGTTCAAAGAGGAGGTGACGTAGGCGTTTACCCGAGCGTGTAAAAGGTGGGGAGTAAGGGCAGTAGCTAGGTATTGATCCTTCTTCATTTCTATGGTTGTCCTTGAGTTTTCTACTGCTATATAAGTTGGGTTTGGTGCCTAGAGTAGGTCCTTTAGAGTGCTTGGCAGAATATTTGTTGGGTTTAAAGGGAAATAGTTGTAAAGAAGGGCTTCATTGAGGGTCCTTAGAGATGGAATGATCATAGTTTTGTTGATACTAAGTTGAATCATCATATTCCTTGTGGTGTTACTTTGATTTGTTTCCATCAAGGCTGGAGTCATAAGGTGGTTCCAAGCAAGAACCCATGATGAGTTGTTCAGTATTCCACTTAATAAATTTATCCACTTAAGGGTGGTTCCCGATCTCAGGGATGGGTTAGTAGAATAAGTATAGGTTGTTCAAGTCGTAAAACCTTTTGTCGTTAGGGGGTAGGTTGTCGTCCTTGTCCAGGTTGTAGGGTGGGGGGCTTGTTATTGGTATCACTAGATAGTAGGAGTTGTGATTTTGGTAGGAGGGGTCTAGGGATGGTGGTGGCACAGGGAGGAATTCGGCCTCTATAGGAGGTTGGGGAAATGTGGGGCATGCTTGTTGGTTGGGAACTTGGCTCTGCATGCTTATGCGAACAGAGATTTCTATGTCTGCAACTTCTTTTGGTAAAGATGAGTGAGTGTGTGAGTTGTTTATTTTGTTTTTTATTTTTTTTTTTGGGTGGGGGGGGGGAGGGGGAGCATATATCTATGCCAGGCTTCAACTAATAGGACCACTTTAAGTTAATGTAGTTAGATTTGGGTCATAGCTCTCATAACTCCTATTATCATTTTTTAATGGGCTCAAGAGATGGGGTGAGTTAAGAGAGTAAAGTTATTTTATTTTGTTTATCTGGTTTATAGGAGGGCTTTTCTTGTTCAAAGTTGGAGTTATTAAATTTTGTTGCATTAGTAATGTGTTTGTTGTAAATTTTAGTAGATTGTTGGTTGCTCAACCTAAAATTGGGCTTTATGCTATGATTATTAAGAGTTAACTGTTTTTCATTTGGGATAGGTTGTTTTTAGTGTTATTGGGAAGGGATTGTTTTGAATTTTATGAGTATCTTGTGTAGGTGCAGTTTGTAGGTTCGAATGTTTCAGCTGTGATTAATGAGGATCACTTTTGTCATTAAAATAAATTTTTATTTTCAAAGGCTGATAGCAAATCTTATTGTGATTTAGCATGTTTTTTGTCACATCCCAAAAATTGAGCATGTGAAAAGATACTACTCATTTGATATAATTCTCAAACATACGTTATATACATATATTCTGTAAGGTTTTACATTCAACCTTAATCATTCATTCCACACTACAGAATTATATTCATCTGATAAGCAAATATAGACATACATAGTCTGATATTTCTATCTCATCGCAAGCCTAGGAGATCTATAGAAAATACAGAGCGTTCCTGGTATCCACATTAATAAGTACTGGTATCCCACCAAACAGAAATAGAGAATAATCCCAAGGGGCTTCTAATCTTCAAACGGATACTTTTGTTCTTTATTTTCTGTATCTGAAAAAAATAATCATAGGGAGTGTGAGTTTATTTAAAAACTCAGTAAGTAAATAACTGTACTATATAAAATATCAAAAGTACAAATACCACATTTACTCATATAATTAATTGTCTTATACATCGAGTAGTATGGGACTCTAACCTTTTCAAACTCATGAATAAGATTTCATAGATATACACCGAGTAGTATGGGACTCTAACCCTTTCAAACTGGTGAATAAGATCTCATAGGTATACACCGAGTAGTATGAGACTTTAACCCTTTCAACTCGTGTATAGATTTCATAGATATGCACTGAGTAGTATGGGACTCTAACCCTTTCAAACTCGTGTATAAGATTTCTTAGATATACACCGAGTAGTATGGGACTTTAACCCTTTCACACTCGTGTATTAGATCTCGTAGATCTTTACTCATTAATAAGATAGTGAGAATTCATCACATAGTACAATTGTCATGAAATAAATAATTTCTACATACTCTTATTTCTATTGATCATCATATACTCCTATATGAAAAATTAATTGCTTATTATCCAAATAATATTGTAAATGGGACTTATATTGTACTTTGACTAGTAATATCAAATTAGCTGAGCAAGGTTATTCACTCACCTTGATGTTTGTCCAAGTTTACCTTGTTCCACACTAGAATTTGTGTAGGAAAATTTCCTAGTAAAATATATTACAAGGAATCATAAGAAAGGAAACAAAATCACGAAAATACGTAAAATTTTCTGACTGCTACAGTAACGGGTTGCTACAGTACGGTTTGCTACAGTAACGGTTTGCTACAGTGTCGGTTCGCTACAATAACGGTTCACTACAGTACCGGTTCGCTACAGTAACGTTAACTGCTACAGTACCGTTGACTGCCGACACTACAGTACTGCTACAGTAACCCGAAGAAAATTTTCCAGATTTTGTTTCGAAATCCCTGGTCGCTACAGTAACTCGGTTTTTGCAGAAATTCTAACAATTTCATCCTTTCCCTTTCTTGTTTCAAAACCAGAATTTCAACTCCTTTAACTGATTATAACTCAAATATAACTTCTAAAACAACTGAGATTCATGAATTATCATCAAAATCTTCAAGAACAAAACCTCCTCTGATCTTCTACATAAACTGAAATTTAAGGAAAATAATCGGATTAAAGCTTACCTTTGATCCTTACAAAGCTTTTGAACCGAACAAATAATCGAACTTCTGAAGATCAAGGAAAGGATTTGAGAAGAAAATGAAGAACTGAGAAAGAAATCTTTTCTGCTTCCTTCGGCTGAGTGAAAAAAAAATGAGGTTACTATTGAAACTTTATATTAAATATTTCTAATGGGTTATTCAATAACCCATGGGTATCCATAACCCAACATCCAAACCCATCCAGTCAATTTACAATAAATGGATTAATTGACCATTCTGCAACCACTTTTCCATGAATTTCACCATTCTTAGAATATATCCCTCATTGTGCAAATATTTAGTCCAGTCATTTAACTCAATTTTCATAAATAATATTCAAAGAGAACAATTAAATATGAAAATTAAAAATGACCAAAATAAATAACTAAAGTAACGTTGTAGAATTCTAAAATACTCTTAAGCGAATTATATTCTGAAATTAACGGGTATTACATTTTTAGAGTGATTTAAGGTATTTTTTTTTCCATTTTTTACATTGAGTTTTGACAGGATCTGTCAAATTTCTCATTAATTCCAGATCTAGTAAAATCTTTTGAGGAAATATTAGATACCGAAGAAAGATTGGGTTGATAATTACTTTTTTCAGTTTAGGCTAAAATGGCAAATTTATTTTTATTATTTTCCACATAGTGCATTAAAGATTTTGAAGCATTTGAAAAAAGTTACCGTTTTGAAAATTTTCTAGTATAGTGGAAGAATGTGGTAGAAGAGATAAACAAACAGAACCAGACAATGAGGGCATATCATAGTAGTGCAAATTTTCATAAACAACTTGATAAAGTCTATCATTTATCCTTATCTGGTTGGCTAAATTAATGTTAAGATTAATCTCAGAGCAAAATCTTACTTGGTGTGCTTGCATACTGCTCTTTACCTGGACTACCACTGTTTTTTTTATCATACTCCCTATGATGTGGAGGACTCTGGGAGAATGCAGCTCAATAGGAACACAGTTGACTGAGATCCATGTCGCTATGATTATCTTTGTATCCTCTGCTTCCACTGAGAAGTTTAGGACCCAAGTTCGAACGAGGATGGTTGAATCACCAATCTCCATGGCCTTGCAGTAAGGAGTCTCATCTTGTCTTCCTTGATGAGGTTGTAAACTAGGAAATAGTTAAACCCAAGACTTCTGAGTTCAAATTCGGCATGGATTTTCCAAAGTTTTAAGAGTCTTGATTTAGATTATCAATAGATTGGAAGGTGGTGTAGATTTTGATGATAAGAGCTGTCACGCCCTAAATCCAGGCCCGTGACCGACGCGGAGATGTCTAAACCCACATCACCGCAAGCCTAACTTTCCATTTAACTTCTTACTCTTTCCTTAATCTAATTATTGCTTTAAATATAATTGTTTTAAATTGCACAATGAAGAAGTAAAACAAGAGAATGTTTTCTCTTCTCATAATCATATGAGAAAGTATGAATAAGATTTCATACAACTAAATTACATGTTTTCAAATTTAACCATCTTATACAACAATACATGTCCTACCCGATTACAGAGCTTTCTAAAGTTACTAAAACAACATAATTAAGTCTGTTACCATACCCCGAACAAAGGGGAGGCATCATCGACACGTTCATCCTCGAAGTTAAAGGGTCTTCTTTACCTGAAACTGTGAGGGGGTGAGTCTTATCCACTTGACTCACCATAAAATAGCCTTATCGCATATATAATTAATTATGCATGCTAAAAATACATATAATCATGTATGAACATGTGAAAAACTCACAACATTAATAAATCATGACATAAATGTAAGTCAAGAGGAATTCATCATAAGAAAGTTCATAAATAATCACATGCACCTCTCTCGAAAGCGTCATCCCACTTGTAGATGTCATCCCGCTCGAAGGCGTGTTCTGCCCGTAGGCGATATTTCTGCTTAAAGATGTATTCATGTCTACAACTATTACATGCATTGGTATCTTGGGAAATCAAGCCCTCAACCATTCTATGTGTACCATTACACGCATTAGTATCTTGGGGGATCAATCCCTCAACCATTCCGTGTGTATAATTCCATGCATTGATATCTTGGGTCAAGCCTTCAACCATTCTATGTGTATAATTTCATGCATTGGTATCTTGGGTCAAGCCCTCAACCATTCTATGTGTATAATTTCATGCATTGGTATCTTGGGTCAAGTCCTCAACCATTTCATGTGTATTATATACTCAATTCATAATTCTCATCAATATAATCTTAAATCAACAATAAATTTCATTATCTAGCAATCATTATTAAATATAGAATCTAATTGCGATATGAGATGGAATTTATATTGTACTTGGAATAAAAGTAAATAAAGTCGGTTAGCAAGGTCATCCACTCACATAGATTCCGTATCCAAGTCACTTTTCCGAGTTACTACAAAGAAGAGTACGTAGCTGGATTCCAGGTTCCGCTACGGAGATTTTCATAAAGATTAGATATAGAAAGTCAGGGTTGCTTTTGTACCAAATACTATTCATATGTATAATCACTATTTATACGTATAATCACTATTCATATGTATAGATACTATTCACACGTACAGTTACTATTTATACATACAGTTACTATTAATACGTATGAATACTATTTATATATACAGTTACTATTCATATGTACAGGTACTATTCATACAAGAAATCGAGAATACAATCTGTAAAAGAGTACACCAGGTAAGTTCCCAAGAAATAGTGGAGAGTCCCAATGGACACACTTAAGAACCATGTCTTTCCTTAGCCAGAACTTTTTCTAGACATGTATTCTTCACAGTTTACATTCTATTTCGGTAATCAAAAAATCAAAACAACATATAGGTAGCTAAGGACAGTTTTTCTGATGTGGAAGATCAGCCAAAGCCGCAACCACAGAGCATACTTAAGAAAATAACTTCTAAAATTTAAAAGACATAGAAAGAGCATAGTATCCTTACCTAAGCTGAAAAAGAAAGGCTCAAAATCTCAGAGGCTTAGCATTGGAGCAAGAGAAACTTAAGGAGAGAAGAAGAGAAGTTGAAGGTGTGTGTTTAGAAGTGAAATGAAAGGGCCTATTTATAGGAAAAGTCAACGGTACTATTTGATACTATGCGTTAATAAAATATTCAATTTACTATTTATGAAAATGACATTTCTAACGTGTTAATCATTTACGTTTACTGTGCAACACGAGGAGGCAGCTTGAATTTTGGTTACTATTGAAACTTAAAGGGAAAACTATCATTTCTCTTAAACCTTTAAGTTTCTTTTCACTTTTGTCCCTTTCAAATTAGTCCTTAAAGGGATTTTCTCATATATATAACATTATTTTTCTCCCAGTTTCTTTCAGATCCCACTTATGTTCAAGCCATATTTTATCCAAGGAATAAATTTCATATCATAACATTCATCATATCTCATAATTTATGCACTTTATAAATAAAAATCCGCATTTTCAACAATATGTACCAACAAGCATACAAAAATTAAACAGATGAGAAAATTATTTTCTCTAAAATAGACTTATCATAATTCTTGAAAATATAGTGGGTACTACAAGAGCGTTTTCCCATTTCAAGCTCAGAGCTTGATGAAATTGTTTTGACAAAGAAAAGGTAGGGATATCTTGTACTGAGATTTTAAAGGATTTTAATCCTTTGTCTTTTTCTTCTTTGTTTTGGTTTAGTATTGACACAAGAAGGGTTTCTGGTGATTTTTTTTTTTGGTGATTTGGTATAAAAAAGTCTATGAAGACAGATTCTGTGTAATGAGTTTTCTAAGATTTTTGCAAAGGATGTTTTGTAGGTCAGGGTTCTTAAGGAAGAGGGATTTTCCTTGAATAGCTTTGGGGAATCGTTGCTTTGACAAGTGAACAGTTTCAGAGGTGAGATTGGATTATGAGTTGAGATCCGTGTAGGTGAGAAGGAATTGGGATTTTTTGGATGAGTATAGAGATTTTCTGGATAAGTAAAGGTGTGGGTACTGGGATTTTCTGAATGTGTAAAGGTCGCCTCTAATCCTACAATCGCTTTGGTGGGTGGTTCATCGAAAACATGATGTGTTACCTTGGGTGGAGATAGTGGATCATTAAGAACAATGACATTCCTTTTCTCCGAAAGGGTAGGTAGTTCAATCAATCCTATTTACTCTTCGCTTCTAGACATCTTTTGTACTTATTGAAAATTGTTGTTCCTTCTTCTTAATTCTTCTCACTTTTGGAAATCTCTTTTTCTATACAAATGGGTTTTCTTTTCTCCCTGACTTGCTTTCCTTTGATCTTTCAGTTTAACCTTTTTTTTTTATTTATGCAAATTTCCTTTTCATGATCCTAAAATTTCAACTCCTCTTTTCTTTTCTTTAATTTTTTTGCAAATTTTGAGATTTCATCAGGTATCTTCTCTTTACTCCTTTCTTTTCCTTTGGAGAAATCTTCTTTCCTACTACTGTCTTTACTTTTTCCTATCTCTCAAACTTTCTCGCTTTCTCTTTCTAGGGCTTTCTCGCTCTCGCACTCATTCTCTTTCATCTCGTTTTTCTCAAATGAGATTAAGGATTTCTGGTAGGACAAAACTTATATGTATTTATTTATTTATTATATTTTTGTTATTAGGTTTTCAAGTAGAAATTATAGTTTAGAGAACCAAACCGAACCGATTAGTTTGACTGAAAAATTGGTGCACTGGCCAGATTTTTGATTCGATTTGGACTTTGAGAATTGGTGAGCATTTAAACTGATAGAAACTAGTTGAATCGGTAAAATTGGCCGGTTCAATGGTTCAACTAGTTCGTTTTTTTGAGCTTTTGAATTTTTTTTTAAATTTTACTGAATATTATTACATGTTTTTAAGAAATTTCTAAAAATCTAAACTATTAAGAGAAGATCTTGGACTGATATAAAATATATTTCTATAACATACATTTAATATTTTAATATTATACATTATATATTTTAATATTTGTCACATATGCATTAATTATATATTTTAATATTTTAATATATTTTAAGTACTATCGATTCCACCACAATCTGATCATTGACCTTTGAACCGGTGCCTTGACCAATTTAATAATCAGTCATGTTTTCTAATCCTTGGTAGAAATAGAATATATGTAAAAAAAATTAAAAAGCTAATCATATAATGATAGATTATAAAAAATACAAAGCTAATTTTTAAAACTATATATTTATTATGTCCTGATTAGCAAAAATATAAGGAAATATGATTTTATTAAACAACTCTACCCACACCTTAGTTTATTTCCTTTTTGTGAGTGGATCTTTCAACAATGTGAGATTCAACTCCCTGCTTTAAGCCAAATTAACTAGCTTATCAGCGAGGTTGTTAAAATCTCCATCTAAATCTTAAAGTTATGATCTTACGATTTCAAATAACTTGAACGATTTCAATCCTATGTAAGATCTAAATCGGCTAAGATCTTAGTAGGATTTTGATTTAAATTTTAACATCTTATGATTTTACGATTTTATCGATCATATAACATTTTAGATTTTTGTCATTTTTTTATTTGTTAATATGTTTTTAATCTATTAAGTCAATTAGGATACAAAAAATAAGTTATTAAACTAATTTAAATTCTTACTACTATTATACAATTACAGTTTTATCACTCATAATTTGTTCAATTTTTAATTTAGTTTAGTGAAAGCTAACAATAAAATATTATAATATTGTAGATTTTGAAGAAGGAAGTGTCTATTAAGTGAGAAAAAGAGAGGTTTCTAATTACAGTAGAAAGTGGGGGCTATTCTCTATTTTTTTTAGTAATTGAATATTTTTAAATATTGTATAATAATGTTTCTTGTTATAATTGCAAATTGTCTTTTTATTAAAATGATATTATATGCCTCTAATGTTTACCTTAATTTTCATTTATACCCTTGAAGTTTTTTTTTCCGATCTGATTATGTCCTTTATCTTTCAATTTTTATCAAATATGCTTCAAAATACTAAAAATATCCTCCATCTATCTCTCTCCTTCTCTGTAGTCTCCTTCTCTACTCTCTGTGTGATAACCACCATTTAATTTTTCATTTTAATTATAAAAAAAATTATTTCACAAATATTGGTTTACAAATTTTGTGCAATGTGTTTCTGATGTTGTATTATGATGTGGTAATACTTTAGTATATGATTTTGTGCTATGGACTAGCAATGTGAGATGCTAGATCATACAAGGACTAAATTAAAATTTTTTTAATCTCACGGGGTGTAGCGAAAATGTGTACAATGTATAAGAATAAATGGAGAAAATTAGAGGGAACCTGGATGTGAAATAGGAAATGAAAAATAGTTTCTGAATCTTAGGATATTAAAATTTGAAATAAAAAGTATGATTAATTTATTAAATGGCTTATAAAAATAAAAGAAAATTAAAATTAAATATAAGTGAACAATGACTCTGTACTGTTCACTGAGAATTAAATAACTAATATAACTAAATAAAATTGTTGATAAAGGTAATAGTCTTGGATAATGCAAAAGAGTAATTTATTAAAGGAATAAGATAATTATCCCACTAACTACATCTAAGTTAAAGACTTTAAAATTAAGGATAAATAACCCAAATGAAATTTGAAAGTATCTTTTAAATTTGAATTAAATATTTTTACTTGTATTTGATTAGGATTGCGTATCAAATATATTTTTTTTCTAAAATAATTAGATTAATAGGATGTTACATCCTAATAGGATAGTTGGTACTATAGATAAATAAATCTAAAATTTTATTATTCAAATCTTTTTCAAACTAAACTTATTTAATTAAATAATCTTGTATCTAATATTAATTAGCCCTTGGAAACTGTAGATCCCAAAATTCTCCCCAACTGTGAGCGACTCGGTTATATATAGTACGACATACACACACATTTTTCACAAAAGCTTCATCACGCAAAGCTTCATAGCCACCACATTCTTTAAAGCTTCCATCTCTTCATATCCACCAATCACATACGCACACATAACACTTCAATCAATTCGTAGCATCTCACCAAGTCATACACTCACACAAGCTTCATGCATACATTCCATAAATCCTATATTTTCCCCCACCCCTTCGTCCTTCAAAATTACACCTTATAATTTCAATCACATACTCACATACCAACACCGTGCCTTCTTAGTCTCACGCACACACTTGTTTCATCCTTTCCAGAATCAATTAGTAAAGGTAAGCCCAAAATTAATTTTCATTAATGCCTTTTTGTAATTTAAATTCTAGACCATCTCTCTTTTTCTTTTTCTTTTTTTCTTCCTTTTAAATATATACAAATATCATAGCACACAAATTTCCTTTTATATCAAGGAAGTTTGATCGGGTTTCAATCGATAGGATTCATTGGAATCTAGGCAAGTGAACTAACTTTTCTTTAATATGATCTTAAATGTTAAAGTGATAGGGTATAAAGATAGGAAATAATTATGGTAGGAAAGAAGGAATCCGATTAAAGATTCGAGTTAAAAAAGAAATTGAGAATCTTGTAAAATTTGTGATTGATGAAAATGTTAACGGGAAACGTTAGGAAAAAGACATGGTTTGTGAGAAAAATACAATTATTTGTGATTTGGAATATTTATGGTTATCCGGTGGAAGTTATAATGATGATTATACTTATGATTATATTAATGAATACGTTGTTAAATATATTGATGATTATTTAGAATTGTTTAAACTTTGATTGTGTTTGGGCGGGATAGTACTCTCTCTCATGTCAAACGAAAGATCCAGGTGACAAGATGACTTGACCTCTGAAAGTAGAGACAACGATTCCCTCGGTAAGACCTCAATCCATATTTAATTCGTAGGGCACCTTGAATGTTGAGGATGAGGTTGTGCGTCATGGCGAATTTTGATGAGATTGATGAAATTGGTTGAGCGAGCCTATGAGTGCTTCTGGATATGATGAGATTGGTTGAGTGGGCCTACAGGCGCTCCCAGATATTTTGCTATTGACGAGTACTAGTTCTGTTGGTTTGAATTATTTGATTGAATTGCAAACTCTTTGATGTGTATCTTTCCTTGTGATTTATGACTTATGCCTATTCTTTTATTTTATTACTTTTGCATAGTAGATTTTATTAGGGCGAGAATTGGCTCACTCACTGAAATATTTATCTCACACTCGTTGATTTAAATTTTTTAGATAAAGTAACAGAAGAGGAGTATCCGCAAGAAGGCTAGAGTTGTTGTTGGACTTTCCCATTGTTGGGTGGGTTCCAAGTCACTAGTATTGGTTCATTTAAGATTAGGAAGCTCTGTGGTCAACTAGGACATCTAGGGGGTTTAGGACGATTAAACTACTCTATTTATTGTATTTAATTTTATTTAAATTTGAAGATTTGTTTTGAAGATTTATGATGTGGATTGCGATAGGAATTGATATTTAAAATTATGGGATTATTTAAGTTGATATGTTTTATGGATGAATAAAGTATTGAATTTTATTTTTAAACATTAAAGTTATAATTTTGGGAGATCGCGAGGAATTCAGATAAGTTGTCATCTTCCCTTATGTGAATGTATGATATATGACTATAACGATTTATATTATTTACACTATAGATTAATATTTATTTTAAGTAATATTTGATATATATATATAATTTAATTAGTATTCATTTGTAAATTAAAATTTAATTTAATTAATATTTACCTTAAATTAATATTTATTCATATTTAAATGCTATTTCCTAATATTAATCTTTATTATTTATATATATATATATATATATTCATGTATATATGTATTTTTCAAACTTTAATTTGTCTTTATCTATGAATGCTATGCTATTGACAATTAAATGATAAGGAATGTATGCTAAGTATTTTACGTAAATAACAAAAAATGTTAGAATTAGAGACATTGGTTAAGCTTATGTTGATATGAGATTTATGTTGCTGGTCATGCTTCCAGAAATTGGATCATGACACTTTGTCTCTCTATCTCCTTTGCTCTCTCTCTCTCTCTCTCTCTCTCTCTCTCTCTCTCTCTCTCTCTCTCTCTCTCTCTCTCTGTCTGTCAACCTCAGTCTCTCTCCCTCTACGTCTCTTCATCTCTTGCTGCTCTTTCTACTTCACACACTCTCTCTCAAACTCTTTATTTCTCCCTCTCACTCTCTCATCTTGGACCTTTGTTTGTGCTGCCAAAAACAGGGGTGTGTGCAAAGCGCATGCGTAGTGAAAATGTTACAATGAAATTACACCTCTTTTTAATGCTTTCTCATATGGACATTACATTTTTTTAGAGTCCCTTTTCTCTTTCAAACTTCGGAGCGGAGAAAGAGTTACTTAATGAGTAGCATTTTGAAGCTACTACTCCTATAATAATTTGGCTTATATGTGTTTAACATGATTCTAGGTTGCAACACTTTCCGAACATCTTTAATCAGTTCGTTTGTTGGGTTTGTTCCACAATGTCCGTAGATATACCTTTTAGTGCTTGCAAAATATCATTAGAGCATTGCAGTGATATTAATCGAGTGGCAACAATCTTGGTCAGACAAAAATATGACACATCTAATTAACTTTAGATAGTTTATTTTAGTCATATTTTGGAACTTTGAATTATTGAACTGAAATAGAATTTTACCAAGATGAATTTATTTTCACATAGTTCGTGGTCTGCATGTGGGAGACTAGCTTCAATTAAATTGTTATTAGGATAGGTTTTTCATCTGTTTGCTTCCATAGATTTCAGTTTGTTATTCTATGGGTATCAAATCTCTATTTCTTGTTATTCTGACTAATATATTTGTTGAAGCACTTTGCCTTCAACTTTTATTCTTTATGGAGGATACTTGTAAATACTTACTCCTATGAATACTTTGCACTAGTAGATCATCATGTTTTATCTATGTCCTGTTATTTGGATTTTGTGACCAGTTAATTGTCAATAAAGTATAAATTATTCAAAATAAACAATGACTAACCTTGGACTAAATTAAGAATCTCCTTGAAGGTTTGAGGCGTTCGAAGATCAAAGTTGCACAGAATTTGGAAAGAATGGTGAGTAGTCCTAACATATGATTTGGGATTGGGCATTTTAACTTTCTAAGCCATGTGATTGGAGCTGATGAGTTAATGAGGAATGGTATTACTGTATATTGTGGTGTAGTGCCTAGACAGATTAGGGTCATCTCATTTCAAGATGTCACATGACAATGCCATTTTAGTTACATACTTACATCTTACCTTTGATTTTCAATTAAAAGTCATTAAATAAAAAGATGCCCAGATGACAACTAAAATATTTATCACTCACATTTTTACTAAATCAAATTACTAATCATATTGGAGATTTTAGTTGCAATCTAATGTGACATCTTTTTAATTTTTAATTTACTTTTAATATATTCCTTATCCTCCTCCTTTTTCTTCTTCTTCTTCTTCTTCTTCCTACCGTCTGCACATAATGGCTTTGGCTTGCTCTGCTCTTCTTCCAACTTACCTTGATAGTTCACTACATGTACTCGGCCTTGCACACACCCCTGTTTTTGGCAGCACAAAACAGAGGATTGAAAAGAGAAAGTGAGAGGGAGAAATAAAGAGTTTGAGAGAGAGAGAGAGACTGGAGCAGAAAGAGTCGTGAGAGATAGAGAGACGTAGAGGGAGAGAGACCGAGGTTGACACAAAGAGAGAGAGAGCACAAAGGAGACAAAGAGTAGAGAAGGAGACGACATATAAGGAGAGAGATGGATGGAGGGTAATTTTGATATTTTGGAGCATATCTAATAAAAATTGAAAGATAAGAGACATAATTAGGCCAAAAAAAAACTTCAAGAGCATAAATGAAAATTGAGGTAAACGTTAGAAGCATATAGTACTATTTTGTCTTTTTATTATCATGTTTTTAGTCTTATTTATTAAAATTGTACATTGATTGATTATTTTTAATATAATATTATGCTTATTTGTAGTTTATATATATATTTTAATTGTTATATTTCTTTAAATGTAGGATATTTCGATCTTCGATTTGATTCTATGATTCAATTTATTTTGTCACTTGACCAATCTTAAGTAACATCTTGATCTTAACAAACTTGCTTATCAACAATCCTATTGTCTTTGCAAATACACTGAGTAAGCTTCACTTCCTAATTTTTAGCTTTTCAATCAATTATTCTCAAAACTTTAGTGTAACACAATGATCCTCCTTGCAACTATTCATGCATACTCAATAGCTATTATCTTTTTTTCCTCCACATATACCTTATCCGAGGTAAAGTCAGATATAAAATGTGAGCACCTCTCTTAAAAGAGTTTCTACTTTGTAGAGAACTAACTTCTTCTACTAAATTCAAATCCCATAAAGTACTCAATAGTTATTTTTATATTAGCCTCTACAACAACTCTCTTGATATTGTAGCTCCAAGACACCTCAACTTGAATTCCCCAAATTTTTGCAAGCAACCCACCTTTGTCACCTAATCGTCTTAGCTCATGTTTAAATAATATAACTTATAATATATTAAAGTTTCTCTATTAGTATAAGTACTTTTGTGTAAAAAAAAATAGTATTTGGATAAGTTTAAATAAGTAACTTATTAATCCTCAAAAAGTTATTTTTAGCTTATTTTACGAAGTCAATTTTTTAAGTTTCTTGAAAAAATCTTGTATGAAAACTCAAATTTATATGATCGAGAAGTTGTTTTACATTTTTATAAGATAAATATATTCCCAATCATAATTTAAAATTTCATAAAAACTAAATATTTTACTTCTCTCATTCCCCAATCATAATTTAAAAACACTTCTTTAAATATATATCTAAACACTAAATAATTTAATTTAAAAGAAATTTATGGTATAAATATTTTTTTCACATAAGATTTTTTCTATAAATATTTAAATAAGTTATTTACTCAAAGGCCTTATATCAAAATATTAGAACAGTTGAGTATAATTTAATCAAACATCAAGTGAGAGAAAAAAAACTACATGTGCGTGCATATATATATATATATATATATATATATATATATATATATATATATCCCATATCTGCCTCCTGTTTTAAATATAATTTATTTCTTGCTTTTAAATTATTGGTTTCAAAGCAGCTTGCCATAAGAATAAAAATAATATTTCATTTAACAAAGTCTAAAGACACAGATTTAATCAATGGGTTGAGTTTGGTACAAGAACTTAATCCTTTTACATTTACTATCAGATCATGTGAAATTATGTAATATCCCAGATATTTTTTTTAGTGGTGTAGTGAAACTTTAAAATTAACTAAGAAAAGAAGGATTGCAATACATCCACAAGTCCCCACATTTTCGGCCATTAGCTAGATAATTGATAGTGGGCAACAATTATTGGATGATGTTTTTTTACACATTTAGCTACCCACACTTTCGGCCAAAGGATAGCACTTTGCAGCAGAAAAATCTTATCAAGTGGTCCCTTACGCTTTCGGCCAGTAGAGAATACAATGCAGCAAATAATGGAAGACCAAAGCACATGTAGCAACATGATGGAAAGTATATGACAGCACTTGCAGCAAAAATCGTGAACCATCCTTCTCCTTTTTGCTGCAGAAAACCCTGCCGATGTCATTGGTTGCGGTGGTTCTTCACCATGAAAGGTGCTGGAGCAGTGGGTCTCGACAACGAAACCATCTAGCAAGGGGTAAGGGCGAATAGAAATTGGTTTTGTCTGGGATTTTCTTTCTTTTTCATGCTATAGCACGTGTGCCAAGAGGAGTTCAGTTCTCTTTCTTTTAATTTGTGTCTTGGGTTGACAGAGGATGTGTTGAAGTTGGGTGAAGGTCTATAACAGAAGTTTTAGCAGAAAGAAAAATAAGAAGAAAAGGATAGTGGAAATTGAATCATGTTTGTTGTCACTTACTGCTGTTAATGTTTTTGACTGTTTGTGGTATGAAATTTGTTCAGATGATCGTGAAATTTGGTATCCTAGTTGAAATGGTGTCCAAGAGTGTGTCCAAATTATTTTGGAATTTTCTAGGTTGATTTGGTATCCCTAATGCACCAAAAACAGTAGCTGAAGTTTGATGAATATAAAAAATGAGACTGTTATGGCATGCTGCCGTTTTTGTGAGTTTTGGATAACTAAATCAACTCCTAAAATCATGAAATTTTTGTGAGAAATTCTTAATATGGTGGCAGTGTGATCTGGAAAGTTTCATGGTCATTAAAATTGATTTGCTTGGTCAAATAGGCATGGAAACAGCACTTGTTCAGTGTAGAGTAAAGTTTGGGCAATTTAGGAAATTGGTTTGGTCTTGGTAGCTAAACATCTCTTTTTGATCTGAAGTTTTTATGATATTTAGCTAAGACATGAAACTAATGATATACAAAATTTTATTTGCATTTGGATATGGTTAGGATGGTCTTTCAAACAAAAACGCAAAACCTATAGCAGAAGTAAGCAGTTCTGATGTAATGGTACTAAAGTGATGATTTGAAGGGCAAATGGTGGATTTTTGGGCTGAAATTGTTATCCTATCATATTAACACATGAATAAAGATATATGTCAAGTATCATGAATTTTAGAGCTATGAATTGGTACCAGCAATTTTGTAAAGTTTAGTACAGAATTTAACAGAAAAACAGAATAATGTTGAGTGCTTGGTGCGTTAAATTCTAAAATGGTGTTTTTTTTTTTCTTTTGTAGTTTATTTTCTAGGCCTCTTATAAGGTTTTTGGCATCTTTCTCCAAATTGAAGAGTACAACTTAGCTAGGAATTAAGGTGAGTGGGTTAATACTTGCTATGATTAAATATCTGTTATTAACTTTTTGCATCATAGTGAAAATATATTGTATATCCAAGTTTGAAGAGGATGATGTGGAACGATGAGGCATAAACAATTGTGGAACGTGTCTGGTAATGTATATAATTATATTTTCTTATTTTCTCATGAATGGAGGTTATATGATGGTTTGTCAATGGCATGTGAACTGAGTTGAAATATATCATACTTTGATTGTTGAGTTCGTTCATATGCGGATAGTTGAAGTATGTTATTGTTGAATAATTGTTCTATATTATGGATTATGTTGTATACATGCTATGTTGCTGGAACCATATTGATTATGTTGCGACTTGAATTGTAAATGACTGAGTTGTGTGTGTGGCTCAAGATTATGATTGAGCATATTCTTGGTTGTGATTGTGATTGTGTTTGACTAGAAAGGAAAGGCATGGTGGTGCACTCCATGGAGAAATTTATGTGAAGTTATAAGGGTGGAGAATATAAATGGAGCGATAAGGGTGGATGCGGCGGGGGCCGCGGGCAACGATCTAGAGGTATTCTGGACGACCCGGTTGGTACGAAAAATGTGTGTGAAATTGATTTCACCGATTGCTGTTGTGAATTATTTGAAATGTATTTGATTTACTTGGATATTGTTGTGAGGTATTATGAATAATATTATATTATATGATGATCGATTTACGTATGATTGCTGCATGTTATCATTATGATGCATGATATTTTTTTTGTCATAGTGTTGTGTTGTCTACTCACTGGGCACGTGGTTTGCTCATACCCCTCTTATTGACATTTTTTTTCAGAGTTGATAGCTGAAGGTAAATAGCGGTACAAGGAATTATGGATCCTTAGTCAATGATTACCTTTCATTTGTTCAGGATAAAGGTATAAGAGTTAAGTCTTATTCTAAGTTGTATAAATCTAGAAATCTCTGTAATCGGGTAGGTTCATTCAGTGATGTAATGTGAATAATTGTAGTATGTATAGAGGACTCGGTTTGGTTGCATGAAAAAGAATTGTATGATTTTTAAGAGAAAGATAGGCTTACGGAGGTGAAATGAAATTCACTTTCCGTACCGGTCACGTGCTCAGATTTTAGGACGTGACAAATTACCTCCAATAACAAATATTTATAGGAAAAAATTAGATTTAAATAACCATAACCAAAAATTATATCATGTGCTTCACACAAGCATTTTTATCTTATTAAATGAATTTAGAATGACTAAATTTGAAAAAAAATGACAATAAAAAAGGAATTTCTGGTACTTTACATTTTCTAATAAGACGTTGTAAAATTTCTGGACTCTGAAGTGACTACATATAGACACAATAATAATAATAATAATAATAATAATAATAATAATAATAATAATAATAATAATAATAATAATAATAAACGCAAAGAAGAAAATTTCAGTGGTACCTAATTATTCATTGATTCATTCAATATCCATGTGTGCTATCTAATATAATTTTCTATTATTTTGATAAGTTTTAGTGCCGGATTTTCTAGTTGTTATTAAAAAAATTTTTAATTAAATTTATAAACATCTTATTTGGTTTTGACTTCAAGTAGCAATTTTTTCTGAGTAAACAATACTCTTTGTTAGAGAAATTATATATATATATATATATATATATATATATATATATATATATATACTCAAATATAATTTTTTATATATTTTTTTATGAAATTTTCTAATAAAAGTTCAACAAGTGTCTTTTAGAGAAAATACAAGTTTTTTTAAATATTTTAGCATTACATTATATTATGTTTACATCAGAGATCTTAATAAATAAAAAATAATTTTCAAAAAATAAAAAATAATAATGTATTTAAGTCTAATAAAAAAAGTAAATATCCCCTAACGGTATCTTTCAAAGATTTAAACTGTTTCGTCCATTTCTCCGTTGACGAAAATATTGTCATCGATATTGCCATTCGTTCATTTGTTATGTAACATTTTTATTGGTCTCAAAATTAACAAATAATGGAGTTTGGGTAATTGGGTTAATATCCTCACCAATTAGGTTAAAAACACATTCAAAGCAGGATAATTGAGGAAATATTTTTTTCCAATTTAGAAATTAAAAATAATACCTTCAAGAAAAAAAAAACTCATGTTAGAAAAGAATATATTTTTTGTTATATTAAGATGATTTTTTTTTTGGAAATTATGAAGGTGATTCTACGTAAGGTTTTGAAAATTATATTGATTATTGAACCATTAGGAGTACTGATTTAAGGGTTAATGGTTAAATTGTAGTTGAATCGATATATTTTAAAATATTAAAAAAATAATATACATAAATAAATATTATAAATATAAATTTATAAATTCAATCAAAAATAACATTTGATATCAAATAACACAAAACAACATGCACAATTAAAAGTTTACAATCAAAATTAACCAAATAACGAGAAAATATTATTAATCAATATAATATTCATTAATATCGAATGCATAAAATACTAATATACTCACATTTCTATTAAAATTAATTGATATATAATATTAATTTTTTTATTATCAAATAAATAAAATTTTAAAAAATACAAATGAAATGATTCAATTAGTTTATATAATACTAATTTTTATTTAATTTTTAATTAATTTAATTATTTATTAATTTTAAGAGTTATTTCAGATAATTTTTTATCTGATTTTTAATTTAACCGTCGAGTACAGTTATGGTAACAGTACTACATACCCTTTTAGTAATTATGTAAGAAAAATAAAATTATCAAAGATTACTGTATAAGTAATGAGCTATGTCCGTGGTGGGCTTCCTCACCTCACACGGTGTCTCACTGTCTCTGACCTCTTTTTCACCGAAGACCTTCTCTTTCACTTTCTGCCTCTCTCTCTTCCAGTTTTCAATTTCATCATCACACATACCCTCGTGTTGAAGGTAACCAAAATATAATTTTTATAAACGAAATTAACCAGTTTTACTAAAAAAAACTCCACCTTTCTCTAACATGCGCCAGCTTCTATTTGCCACCACCACCACCGGCTCCGGCACCGTGATCCCCGGCACCAGTGCCTCCACCACTACCATGGCTCCTTCTGCTAGTTCCGTTTCCTCTTCTTCTCTCTTGTCGTCATCTTCCTACCCCAAACCCAAATCCTCAAATCATGCCCACAGTTTCAGCTCCAACTCTCATTCCCCTCCTTGCAATCACTCTCCTTCCGCCACCCTCGACCTCCTCATCCTCATTCTCGTCCTTTTTTCCGGTGCTTTCCTTCTCTCTTCTTATTTCTCCTACATCTTCAATTCCCTCTCCATCCTCCTCGCACAATCCACGCCCCAGATTCATAGATTGCCGCAGATCCCTCACATTCTAGGGTTTTTGCTCTTCTTCGTTGTTTCGACAATAGCGACGCAATATTGCTGCGGTGCGCGATTGCGAAAGTGCGGGAAACCCGGATGCAAAGGTCTCAAGAGGGCGATGGAGTTTGATCTGCAGTTGCAGTCGGAGGACTGTGTCAAGTCTGGTTGTGACGAGTTTGATAAGCTACCTTGGAAGGGTGGGAGTGATGACAACCCCGACTATGAGTGTCTCAGGTCCGAGCTCAGGAGGATGGCTCCGCCGAATGGCCGTGCTGTTTTGCTATTCCGGTCACGCTGTGGTTGCCCCAATGCCAAGCTTGTGGGATGGGCGCCCAGAAAGGGAAAGCGGCACAAGAAGTAAGTCTGGTATCAGATTGATGAATTTACAAATCATTCTTGTAAGTCGTGAATTGACTGTGTTTGGCTGTTTCAAATAAAATAGTTTCTGAATGCAATCTTGCAAGTCTGCAGTCATTTCTCCAGACTGTGGTTTGTTTCTTTTGTTTACCACATGATCATTTTAGGATATGATTGATAAATGGTTGTGATTGAAAGACTTGCAGACATGATGAATAGAATGGCTCTCATGTCTCTATGGGTTTTAGTTTCTTAATGGTAGGCATTGGATTCTGGCAAGGACTTAGGTCTGGGAGTAGGTATCCATGTGTTTTTGCATTGGTTTTCTTAGTCTGAATTTTTTTCTTAACTTATCTCAATTTCATTAAGAATATGGTGGAACGGTCAGAGAGTCCTTGACGTTATCACAAACCTCAAAACCAGGTCCTAAGAACAACATGCTTCTTTAAGTGAAACGCATGGAGAAATGTTGCTCTGAGAATTGTTTCTGACTGTTTTATGCACAGAATCTATAAATTTTTGTGGTTGATATTTTATATATATGTATATATATATTATTCAGCTATGATGAAACTATAATGTTCTGTTGAATAATTTATTCAGAGAAGGTCTATTGTCCCATCTGGATCTGGTCCTTCCATTGGGCTGGCCTGATATGGCATTAGCATGTAGGGTTCATTTCTGGTAAGAGTGGCTTGAATTTTAAAAAAAATAGTCAAAATAACAACTTCAATTTTTTCCTTTGCTTGTAGACATTTTTAGCCCAGCCATTGATAAAATCATTTCAGATGTAGTGTTGAGTATATACATCTTTCCATGTGAGTGCGTTGTAATTGTACATTTAAAATGACTGACTTGTCATTTTTTGTATTCTGACCAGCCTAGAGGAAAGAAAGCTGATCTTGCTAATGTTTTGCATTATGCAATATATTTGATTTCATATTATTTATACGATGAAGCTACAATATCTTGCTTTCCCTTGAAAATTGTGACTTTTTCCCTTCTTCATATTATAGGTTATTAATTTGTAAGTCTCATAATAGGGAAAAATCTTTCAAAACAATCAAAGGCAATAAAGTCATGAAGTATCAATGTGCTTATTGTCCAAATCACTGGGACCTGTATAGCTTGATAGAGATTTGTTTGACATAATGAACAAGGTTAGATAGGTTATCTTTTGCATCTTTCTTCTAGGGTGCTGGGAGATGTGGACTAAATTTCTTGGTTGTTTAATTTTTTTTCTATTTAAGTTGTGCAATTAAGGTGAAAGATCATGATGTTAGTAGCTCTGTATTCTAGTAGCTTAGCTGTCCTGGTTCTCTAGTTCTTGTCAGGCATGTAAAATTCTTATATTGAATTCATCATTTTTTTTTTTGTTATTTTAAGAAATTGCTCTTATCTGAGTTATCTAATTATTTAATCTTTAAATCAATTTAGTTACCCATCAAGGTTCTCAGAATTGCAATACCACTCATAGGATTGAATGAATCTACATGCTAAAGGGACCAACTGGGTCCCATCACGTCTGACTTGAAATTGGTTTGGACCAGAGTAGATCTGTGATCCAAGTCATTAGACTCGTTGTAGTTGCAATTCAGCTTGCGGCAATGTTTGATCTGTGACTGCCTCATCTTCCATTATTATTCCCCAATATATTTTTTCCCCTAAGCCTCTACTCCTTCTTCTTCAGTATTCAATTTCTGTTTCCCTGATCTGTGGCACAATATCTGTTATGCAAATCCATCCATTCAAGCTGGGCGCTGTCCTACTTCAATGTCTATCCTTGGTATGCATGATGGGAAGAAAGAATGGCAGTTAGATATTGTGCCACCTCAATGTCTATTCTTGTGGCATTGATGGGTTTAAGGTATTATGAAATCTATATTGTCATATTGAGATAATATCCTGTAAGCATTTCCAAAATTGGTCTGAAATTGTTTTACAGCCAATTAAATCATAATTCTTAACATAACGTAGGAATTACTCTGGTGTTATCAATACTTAGAGAATTTTTATAGTTTTGTTAATTACTTTAATCTACGGTAAAATTATACGCTGAAAATTATCTACTTACTATGTGTTTTGTGCTTTTGCTTATAAATGGGTTAATATCATTTGGTGCTTATCATTGTTTGTTCTTTTTTTGGTAATATCATTTGGTGCTTTATCAAGAAAAGTCATTAATATTTGGTGACATTTAGCTTATCCTGGGTAAATTTTTAGTTGATTACTTTAACCACAATGTTGAACCTAAGTAATGCCATGCTCTAGCTTTTAGCATTTTAGAGTATTCATTAGCCTGGATCACGATGAGTAAAGCCACCAAGGAGCATTTCACTTTAGTACTACAAATATTTTGCGGTTATAAATTGATTTACTATATAGCACAATGAGATACCCCTTTGGTTCCCTGTGAATGCTGATGTGCTGACTGCTTTTTTCCCCTTTTAAAAACAAAGACATAGGGCATGTTTGGTATGAAATGTTAATTTTGAGGGAAAGGGAATACAATGGCTCCAATGGAATGGAATCCCTTTCCATCTATTTTTGGATGGAAAGAAATTGTAGGAATTGGGTTCCAATCTTTATTCTTTTGCATTCTAATTTTAGATACCAAATATGCATAAGAATGAGATTCTATCTCCATTAATAAATACAAAGCTTGCTTGAACAGTGGAATGGAAGTAGAATCCCTCTCCCAGTACCAAACAGGGCCATAGTGCTGCAGGAACTTAGGAAAAACTACAGTGGCGATGACATCAAATAATTGGAACTTGCAGAACTGGTAATGAGTTTGATTAGCTTTGAACTTAAGTATGAACCTTCGTTGGCAAATTACTCTCTGGAATATCCATATATGATCGATCTATTTCATATCTTGAACGTTCCTGTTCAAACTGCTGTGATCCCACTAACACCGAATTGGGAGCATTTTAGGAAAAAAAGTGAAGTATTTGTTAGTCCATGCTTTTTCGCTTGTCCAAAGTTGTTGCGGTTAGTCTCTATTAACTTGAATGACTGTGTGATGAATGTAAGTGAACCTGAATATTGCCGAATGTGAATACTAAATGTTAACTTCTTTTTTGGATGCTTCAATGACATGATTTTGGTTTGTGCAGGTCTCTAATAAACGCTACACTTAACGGACAAAGAGATCATCGCTGATTGGCAGTCATGTTTATTTACACCACCAGCATCTTTACAGCATCTATTTTCATAGTTTCCCTTTTTAGTAGAGGACTTTTATTCGGAACCATTTTTGTTTTAAGAAAAGAAAATTATGATATGGTGTTGCCATCCTTCCCTATTACACATTAACGGGGATTGTCTGCAACATTGGAAGGATTACAAAAAATTAACTGCAATAAATATATGAAATTTCTTATGTAGATTTGACCCATCTTTGATCCTTTAATTTTATTTTAGATGCCCAAAATTGTTGTTGAGTTTCTCGTTACACTAGAGTTGTCAAAGACGATTTCGCTCACCTCTCCCTTGGGTGAATGATATATCCTAGGTTGTGTTAAGAATTTTTTTTAATTTTAAAAATTATAGTAAGATGACTTTTTTTTTAAATCAAAAAAAATATGCTTTAAAAAATTTGCAATATATTGTTACATTTAAAAACTTTGAAATTTTTTATTAAATGTTATTCGACATTGGTCCAACTCAAATAACTTTAAATGTTATATTGACTGGCGGCATAATAGAGTTGGGCAAAAGCGTAATTCTAATATGGACGACCTATTTATAGGGTTAAAGTGAATCAGGCTCATAATGAATTATATATTTATGTTTTTAAAAAATTGGTTATTTTAGAATTTTATATATCAGAGTAGGTTTTTAATTATTATATAACAGATATTTTAGTAATTTTAATGGTAAAAATTATTAAAATTTCATATCTAAATAGTTTTTTATAATTATTTTTTATTACTTTATTCAAACATAAAATAGCTTGAACATTAAATTAAAAAAAAGCTATTATAAAAACTCATATAAAAACTACTTGTATTTTGAGCTTCTCCAAATGGGCCATAGGTCAGACAGTACGCTTGTGGACGGGATCAAATCAAACATTTACAAACGAGATCAATGCTTTCGCAAGATGCTCTTTTTACTCTTCTGTTGGTATCCTCAATCCCACAATGAAATCTCAACATAAAAACTTTGCCTTGAGATAAGCATGATAGATACCAAAAAAATTCATTCTTATGGGTGATACTTCTCCAAGAGCTCTGTTGACTGGTAAAAGAAAATTGATTGCTGCACAACTTTTGAGTATGAAACTAACTTTTATTTACTAGTACTCTATCCTAAAATACATACACAGAGATTATAATTTTTTTTTTTAAAAAAAAAGGTTCACTGTTCACAGCTCACTCTCAATTATGAGCTCAGCTGCTGCACCCATTGTGCCCACCCCACCAACGCCCAATAAAGCAATGGCAAGTTCCTCTTCATTCATCTGCCTCAACCCATTGCTCAATCTCTTTAATACTTGTACATCAACTTCCAACACCCAATTTGGTGTACAACTAACCATAAGGCTCACAAACCCTGACACGTAGGCTCGCCAACTTGCAGAATCACAGCCTAGTGATATCTTACCATCAAGTGCACTAGCCATAAACTCCATGTGAATTCCCAGAATCTTTGGACGCCTCTTTGAAGCCGAAGATGATGAGTCAACCCCCCAAGCAAAAGCTCCACAAAGAACTGCAAAATAAGCAAGTGCATATCCACCAAGCATTGCCACCATCCTATCTGACTTCTCCTCCTGGTCACATCTGTGAACAGATATAAACCAGGATGGCAAAGTTTCTTTTATCAGTTGCTGAACCAGCATCAACCCTCCTGACAACCATACTAAGGAAGCCCCTAATGCAGCTGCAATTTTCACTCGAGTCATCGATGCAGCAAGTGAAACCTGTCCGTACTTTATACCATCATTGGTTGCTCTCAACTTTTCTAGTCTTTCCCTTGAAACCCCACTACGTACAATCTCTCTCACTGACTGCATTATTATGGAAACAATTTCTTCTGTCAAGAACACTATATCTCTGATTGATCGATAAACCCGAAGATAGAGAATTCCCGGAGCAACTGGACAAATCCCTCCACAAAAATGAGACTTAAAGCCATGCCCAAGGAGGGCTCCAACACCACCATTGGATGAGATAGGAGTGCTGTTCATGCCAAGGGTAGATGAGAAGCAGCTCTTGAGAAGTTGAACTACTGCATCATTATTGTGGAGGAAGACAGTTCGAGATGCTGAGAAGACAAGGAAGTCACTCCAACGCTTCGCCTTTTGAGTCCATAAGGATGCAACTATTGGCATGCAAGGCCATGGACAACCTGCAGCAAGGGACTCCAATGCTGGACCAGCCAAATTTAGAAAACGCTCTGATGCTCTATCAATTTTGTAGGTTATGGTAAGGCTTACAAAGGCAGCCAGAGGCAATGGAAGTGTGGCCGGAGAGCTTCCTCCTGTGGAAGTGACCCTTGGTCAAAAGGATATGGTAATAAAATTGTTGGAAGAGAAAAGGTAGATAAATGAGGCAGACAATTCCAGAACCACTAGTTAACACATTGTTATTAATATATTGGGGAAAACTGTCACTCCTGAACATGCATTATAATCAGGATTATGAAAAAAGCATTCAGAAATAGAATTTAGGGTCAGAAATCAGAACAAGAGGAAACCTGGAGCAAGACTTGGGACATCAACACCAGTTGCAGCCAAAATTTTCCTGATTTGTTCCTCAACATTGAGTAGATTTGCAGCAGGACTTGGCCAATCCGTTCCATTCATAAGTACAGGTTTCCAAACACCTCGAGTTACTTCAGCAGAGAAGTAGCTTACAATGGTTGCTAAAGATGCAGGCAGAAAATCAGCTAAATCTTTAAGCCCTGACAACAAGAAAAAGTGAAAAACATTATGGTTGAATGAAAATTTTTCAAGGATTGCCAAGCAGCTGATTAGATTCTTGGCTGTAATCTTAAAAAATAGGACTTCTATTCTACCATTGTTCACTACAAGGTCGGTAGTGACATACCTGTTGCCAACTCGCGTGGAGATAGCCTTCCATGAGCACAGGCTGTGAGAGCAGCATCAACTACAAAAGGAACGGCTTCCAGAATATCCCAAGCAGGCAATTTTGGCCTCATAGAGGTATCTTCATTTACAGGTCCAGAAGAACTACTGCTTCCTGATGTAACAGAATTTTGGCTTCCTCTATTAATCTTTCTGAACATCATGTTAAGTAGCCCCTCAACAATCTGATGAAAAGGGGTTCCATGAACCAGACCAGACAGTGTTGAAGCTATACATGCTTGATGCTGCCGATACCAGACTTTTAGTTTTGGAAAGGAGTCAACAAATACAGATTTTGGTGATGATAAACTTGCAATTTCTGAGAGCCTTCTTCTGTTTTGATCTTTGTGGATGGTACCAGCTGACATTAAGTGGGAGTTTCGTACTAATAGGAGGTACTCAGGAGTCAGCTGGGAACCAACAGTGGGTACATCTCCAATGCCATGTTCAAGAGGAGGATGATTGAACCTCCATAGTTTTAAAAGAAGAATAAATGCATTTGAAAACACAGCATGGGCTGATATTTCTTCCCCTGATTTTAGTGTCCACGAGACATTAGGCACACATGACCCAAAAACTTCACAGATTGGCATCAATGAACACACAAGCTGTGGAACCTGGTGGGACATTTAGAAATTGCATTAGCTCAAATTTCAGAAATATCACACAAATTCTCCTAACAGAAGCAGAAATTAAGCTCAAGACTTGAATTAGTAGTTACTCACGTTATGGTAAGAAAAAATTAGGACTATAGTGTCATTTTATAGTACTTTTAATCAGGACTTTGCATTGAGCTTACCAAGCCATGGAGCGATAATATTTGAACACAGTCAACGGATGCTATTCCAACAATGAGTACATTAAGCATTGGGGCATAACTAATTAAATGGCTGTTGCCTCCAGTGTTCTCTACAGGAATTGGGGGAGATAATAGCCTAATAATAAACTGAACAGTGTGCTCCTGCATGAAATAGAGATCTAAATGCAATTAGGATAGAAAATGCTTGATACTGCCCAGTAAGTAATTAGAGTTCCCATATCATAGGCTGGTGTCAAACCTCATTACCTGCACATTCCATCCCCAAATTAAAGATGCGCCACAAAGAATGGTAGCAGCAGATATCTTATCTTCTTCTGATCCTCCTCCAGTCGCAATCTCAAAAATCTTCTCCAGTTCTGCTAAGCTTCCATCAAATCCAGGAGCGTAAGTTCAGTTGCTTTACCTTTTGGTAAATTTACAAAAAAGAGCATCTGATCTACCTGGCTTCAGGAAAGAAAAAGAATAACTGAAGACCAGGTGACAAATTCCAAAAAAGAACAAACTCAGCCAATCTTTGATTTTGTTGTCTGTTTGAACCATTAGTTCTGAAGTGCATGAAATTAAATTTCATCAGCTAATGAAGTGAGAACAGTTCTGTTATACTTATTTAATTATATCATGTTTCAGCACATCAATTCATCCTGACAGAAGCATTAAGCAGGACATTCAAGCACACAAGACCTTTAAATTTTATCCTTTTTAATTGTTACAGATAAGATACAAGGCCTTAGGAGTGAGGAGAGGAAGAAAGGGTAGGGTAGGGATCGAACAAGCACATCAGGTCTCCAAGGGAAGTGCCACTTGAGCCAAGATTTTTGGACACCCAAATTACCTATCATATAGATCCCCTGAAACAACTTCAGATCAACTTCATGTAGAGGTTAGAAAGATTGTACCTTGAAGCAGGACTTGAAACTAGAGTATTTATCATTGCAGGAGTAAGGGGTGCTCCATTCATAAATGATGACCAGCCAGGTACTTGAGCAGGCATACACTGAGGTATTTGATTTATACATCCATTCACATAACCCGGCCATAAATAAGCCGATGTGTCCAGTAGATTCCGGGCAATACAAGACTCAACTATCAGATGATGCATGTTTCCAGCTGAAAACCATGTCCAATGATTACTTCTCTTAATATCTCTAACAATCCATACATAATTCCTTATTGATACTGAAAGTAAGGAATACTTACAACAGTCAACAGGCATTTCCTTCATGCTAAGGCATTCAAAATATGCACTCCCTATTGTGATGCCAGAAACAAATAGCATTGCTTTTGCAGCAGCCTGATTTGCAGCAGCAGCAAAAGATTCGGGTGGAGCAAGCAAGCTCTGATAATCGCCCAATACCTGTAGACTTGAGACTAGATCATTACGGCACTTTTCTAGAACCTTTTTCTCTTTCCAGTGACCAGTAGGACCATTCTCAGTTTCATCAATATATGTTCTTTCCTCCTCTTCAATAAGGTCAACAACCACAAGAGGTATAATGCACAAGAGCATGAATAAGCGGGTATCAATACGAGGCATGGGACCCTCAATTGGATCTCTTTCCTATAAGTATATGAAAAATCTAATTAGAAGAACAGTCAGAAGCACAGGAAAAAAAAATTGATTTGCAGAGGGAGAGTTCTGACCCTTTGAACAAGTCGAAGAGCTGCTAACCAAAGGCCTAAGAATGTGTCATGCCAAGAGGTGCCATTTATTGCTCGAAGAGTTTTTATCAAACCTACACAATACAAAAACATGAATCTCATATGTACCAAGAGATAATATATACCATTTCAACCAGAGTTCATTAGCTATACTCAGTCTTACTGGTAATTATTTCAATTGCACTTGTTGCACTGACTTGATAACCATCCATGGCATCTTCCAGTACCAGGTCAAGAGGAATCCAGAGAGCAGAATGAGTAGCACCGTGGCAGAGTGATGCTGAAGAAGAAAGATATTCAAAGGCCATTACTGCATGGAACTTTTGCTGTGAATTTGTTTGGCATTCTCGAGACAAGACGATGCTAGTGTCTGAAGTCAACTGCAGAAGTGCCTCTGGAGTTAGAGTTTTTGAGTTCCTCAATGCTAATGAATTTGCTCCCAGCAGCTTCAGCCGCTGAATAAAACTTTGCCAATGTTCCGGCCTGATAAAAATGGCAAATAGGTGCTAAGCCAAATGCCAATCAAGCAAGAAGAGCCACATAAAGGACATATAAATATAATCCATGATGTCATTGGAATTGTTAAACCAGAAAGGAAAACTTCAATTTTAAATGAATATTTGAGAACAAATACTTACAAATTTTTGTGGGCCAAATAAAGAAGGCTTGAAGATATTTTGTGCTGAAGAAATTGACCAATCATCTCAATGGCCAAAAGGGTATTTGCTTTCTGCATTTTCTCAAACTTCTCGTTCCTTTTAACATCATAGTTGTCATGCCTATCCAGATCCATTTCTTGATATAGCGTTTCCCATCTGGACTTCCTTTCGGGTGTGAGTTCCAGCAAGCCTTCATCATCCAAACATGCATCAAGCAACTGCCAGACAATTGACAAAATAAACTCAACCACCAGAATGCCAGGCTCTCTTTGTGACAGGCCAAATGTCTGGGAAAGATGAAGAACAGCATCTATGGATTTCATGACCCTGTTCAAAGCAGGAGATGAAGAATTATTGGAAGAAACTAATTACATCATTAAACAGAGAAATCTACCATGCCACTAGTTCATCTCCATCTCAACCATTAGTATTTATAATATATGAAGCAACTAGACCAGTATGAAGGACACCAACAACTAGAGATAACTTCTCTCATATATTATCAAACGGTCAAAACCATATCACTGAATATTGACTTAAAAAAGGAGCTCAATGTATATTATGGTAGACCAAAATGACTTGTCACAGGAGATGTCGCATTAAATATTGTCCTTGAGACTAGAATTTGCTTTTAAGTTCAACCCATAAATGATCATATGGTCTTCTTCAGCTATCTGATTCTGATGTACACTTGGCGGCCTATGCCTAACCAGCCTGCTCCATTAAAGATGAAGTTAAGGCGTATATCTTGATGGTTAGTACTTCTTTCACAGACTAACATGTAGCCAACCTCATGCTGAGAATAAAAACGTTACGTCCTTACATATATAAACAAGATGAAGCAAGAAAACCACAAAAAAAATAAGCTTACTTTGGATAGTTCGGCACACTTCTCTGACATTTAAATTCAAAAGCATATCTTTTGAGGAGTTCCATATATAGCCTATATGCCCCGGGTTGGAAATGTCTACATGGAATAACCCTGTCAATAATATAAGCATATCAATACGACTTATTCACACACCAGAACAGCAACAAACCAGGGAACACATTCATTTGGACTTCGCTTAAAACTAAGCAGATTAATTTGGCTCTTTCAAAGGCAAACTTTAAATAATTAGTCAAAACATAAAACTAGCGAGAGTGGAGAGCTAGGAAGCCAGGACATGAGATACCACACGACAAAATAGCAACTTTTACAAAAATTACAGATGTCACCAATTTGACTAGCAGTCAGGTAAGCATGACTCAATGCTTTTTAATCTATAATTACGCCTAAATTACTATATAAGAATTTACCTTCAATTCATAACTGTGAATGAAAAAGAAGTGGAGTGCTGTTAGAGGAAAAAGATAATCATGATTTACGATCAAAACTAGCGGCTAAATCTTCTCATAGGACTAATTGCATTCCATTTTGTAAAATTAATTCATATAAAACAAAAAAGTTTAGGGGGCTCAAACATGGGAAACTATTCAGCAGATCCGTTGTATGTACACCGTTTCCACAAATAGAAACATCTAATTCTTCAAGTAATCGAATTTATATTTTTGCAGACTCTGTTTTTCTTACGTGGAAATGCACTACATACTCTGGGTACACTAGATCATATCTCCTCGCACATAAATCATTAGTGCGACTCAGATTAAGGAACAATACTGTACTATGAAGGCCAAAAAATTTAAAATAAGCCTCGAAACCCCATTTGTCTCTACTTTCTCAACAAGCTTTCTTTAAGTTAGCAAATTAACTATCTTACAATCAAATAATGTCCATAAACGCTATGAAGAACACAGTTATCAGAACTGAACTAAGAGTGAAATGAGCATGGATTTAGAATATAAGTAGGGGAGAAAAAGACTTAAATACACTTCTGTTTCTCTAGTTTGGTTTCTTTAATTTAAAAGCCCTACTTTTTAAAACAACTTATTTTTGCTTCTTTCACATTATCCAAAAAAGTGTAACGCCAACCCAGGTAGCCCGGTCTAAGAAGTTACCTGACATCATTAATTTACACTTTAAGATTAAACCACCAACTTTTGGATAGATAGAAACAAGACAGAAGGATAATATTGGATCATTTTAGAAAAGTAGGCACATTACTAGTTTTTGAACTAGAAGGATCACTATGAATCTATTATGAAACTAGAGTGCCAAAAGTGTATTTTAGGCCACAACAGGTAGAGAAAACTGAACAAATAGTGTGAGGATAATAGGAGAAAAATGAATAGGGAGTAAAACCGCTCATGATCTTCTTCATTAGATTAGTATGAAGAAAGATGTAAAGTTGTAAAACAAAAGATCTTCATTCTCCAATGATCAAAAACCCAACACGTTGTTCACCCCAACAAACAAGAACAGAAAATAGAAAAAGATAGCATCCCACATTCCTTTTCACGGTTTTCTCTCCTCTCATTTTCTGATAGAAACACGAGATGGATCCGAAATGACGAAACCTGAGAAATCAAAAGTGAATAAGACAAACCTGACGGAAAGCAGAGCAAGAACAAGCATAGGAGGGACGATCTTGAACATTAAAGCTTTCTCTAGAAACTTCCACATAACGGGAACATTGTTGTCCCAGCAAATGTAAGACACCAATACGTTGGCGAGCTCCACGGAAGGAAGCGACTCTCCCGCCGAGTTCAAATTCGAATTTATGTGTATGGCCCAAACCACAGGATCACAACCCTTCTCCTTCGCCGCCTGAGTCAGCTCTACGACGCCGTCCCAGAGGCTGCTTCCGCCGGAAACCCCCATCACCGAGCCGCCGGAGGTCGGCTTAAGGCCGCTTTCAGCTGAGTGTCCTTCTGACGCAATGAAAGAAGGACGATGTCTCTCTGCCTATCAGTATCGTTTTAGTGCTTCAGATTTCATCATATGAAGTTAAAAAATAAATAAATAAAATGGAATTTAAATATTTTAAAGAGTAAACGACACTTCTTCTTCAAAAATTACAAAAACTTTAATGTATTTCTCAAAAGTATAAAAGTATAATTGTAGAGTTATCAAATGGTCATATTTAATATCCAAAAATATCATAGAAATTTTATGAATTTAATGATTATGTTGCTCTTTATTTTATTTATTTATTTATTGCTATATATGCATTGGTTACGCTATATTAGTAACTCAATTAATTTATTCTACTATCACTTTATCACTTTAACACATAGATAGATTTAATTATTAAAAAATAAAATGAGAGACTTATATCTTCAAAACAAAATGATAATAACACACTAAATTCTATTATCGTATGACACATTATAAAAATGTTTGTTATTAAATCTCTTTATCAAATAGATAAACTATTTTTTTAAAAAAAGCACTTAATTGAAATTATATTAAATAGTTATAAATTTTGTAGTGCTTGCTGGAGTTGACGACAAAAAGAACAGTCGCGGCTAACCGAATAAAAAACATGAGAATTGGCCAATAGGAGTGAGCTTATGATGTGTCAAATTACAATGTTACCCTTGTACAATACATGAAGAATGCTTCTGTAACCATATATCATAAAATTACATAAGATTTTGATCACGGTTATACCCGTAACGAAATATATTTTTAATAATAATTTTTATAATTATGATTATTATTATTATAGTTAAATGTAGTTTTTGTTACAACTAAAATCGTAATTAAAAACGACAAAATTTACGCACTTGAGACCCAATCCCTCAATTGTCCCTTGTGCGACATTTGGGCTTGTGGGAATCGTTGAAGCAGCAATGGCCATGGCCCACTTTTGCTTTAGATATCTATGGGGCCCTGACCCTGGGCCCACCCTACTCATCACCAGTCACCAATCAATCTAGTCCACTTGGATGGAACTTCTCGTATTCAATATACAGATACTGATTTTTATTATTTTTTTATTTTTAAGGTTGGAGAGAATTGCAAGCTGAAAGTGGTTGGTTTGGTAGGAATGATGACTTAGGTTATTTTTATATTTTATAGTAGTTATTTTATTTTATTTTTTATTTATAAATTAAACAAAAAATAATTGATTTCTTTTTTGTTTTTGTTAAATCAAACAATCTCTTAGTAAGTCCAAAAACACTCAATTTCATCGTCTTGTCAAATTGTCAATCACAAACAATTTATTCAAGACAGATTGAGATTTTATTTAAAATTAATTAAAAAAATAAAATAGATTAAATTGTAAGATCATATTAAAGGTCAAAATATTCAACCTTTAAATAAATATAATAATAAAAAATATATTTATGTATATATAAACTATAAATAAATATAATATTATATTAAAAATAATTAATCAATATGCTATTTCAATAAATAAGACTTAAAATATGATAATAGAAAAGACATTTTACAACAATAACAAAAAAAAGAATTATATAAGATTTGAAAATATTTAATTAGTAATTAAAAAAATAGAGAGTAGCTCTCATTTTCTATTGTATTTAAAAATCTATCTTTTTCTCATCAAATAGATATTTTTTTTCTTCAAAACTTACAATACTATAATATCTCATTATTAGTCTTCACTAAAACTAAGTTAAAAATTGCACAAATTGTTAGTAAGACTGAAATTGTGTAGTATTAATATGAATTTAATTAGTTTGATGACTTTTTTAATTTAAATTGACCTAATATATTACAATCATATTAACAAATAAAAAAAGACAAAAATTTAAAATATTTTAGGATTGATAAAATCATAATATTTTTAAATTAAAATTAAAATCTGATAAGATTTTAGTAGATTTAAATCTTACATATAATCATGATAATTTAAGTTGTTTGGAATTATAAACTCATAAAATTATAAGATTTATTCAAGATCTTAACAACTTTAACTTTATTACATATTTATAAAATGACTTGCTTAAAACTAAATTAATTGGAATCTAAGCAACTTATAATTTAAAAAATATATAATTTTTTATTAATTTGTTGTATAAATATATGATACATATAACGTATCTAAGCTTCTCTTATAATTTTTAGGCATGAAAATAGATTAATGAATTGAATAAGCATACTAATATAGAAGAATGACCATTCAACAAGATTGTCAGTTGACTGAATTATTTGAATTCTTTCACCTAAATATATGAAGACATAATTCAATTTTGTCAAGCTACTAAGTAGTGGCTTAGTGGTGAGTAATTTGAATACTTTAATAAATAGCTAGAAGTTCAAATTTTTGCTTCGTTGTCAAAAAAAAAAAATTTTAACCGATTGAGCCAACTTATCTTAATGAATTTGCAAACTCTATATACCAAAAAATAATAATAATAAAGATAAAGCATGAATAATAAAAAAATATGTTTAACTTTAACATGATAACATCATATGGATATAACAAATACTAACTAGTGGGTCTTTAATAACTTCCAAATACTAACATTAATGAATTACATGTATTGGTGGTAGGTAAGGATTAGTATCTTGATCAGTTAGCAGCCCTATATTATTCTAAAAACACGAGCCCACATTGATAAAAGCAATATATCTTCAGTTGATTTCTATCCGGATATAATCAAATATGCTTATTAATTCTTATAAATTCAGAAATTTTATTCAGTGTTGTATGACCCGCACCAACCTGGCTGGGTCAACCCTGAAAACCGGCGACCTGGGACATGACTCGGTTCGGGTCAATACTTTAGACCGGTCTGCGAGTAACCCGGTCAAGACTCGGTCGACCCGGTGATCCGATGACTCATTGACCCGAATTTTTTTTTAAAAAAAAAATTGTATGGCTAAAATTGATTAATAATCATCAAAAAAAAAGTTTGTTTTATTTACTCTAAAAATTAATGCTTTCTTTTTCTCCATATATACACCATTTCACTACAAACAAATTGAAACATAATATTCTCACTTTATTTCTCTAAAAATATTAGTTAAATTCCTCTTTCATTTTCATAAATTTTATTTAAAATTGAAGTTAACTCCTTAAGGTTAAAATATGTCAAAGTATTACGTTAGACAATAAACATTTTCAAAGTAGTCTATAACAAATATTGGTTTCAAATAGTCCTTTAAATTTATAACAAACCATTTAAAGGATTAATTTGAATTCTACAAGTGGTGAATTTTTTTTAATAAAATTGAAAATACTATAAAATAAAATATCAAAATTATTATTTTTAATTTAAAGAGAATAAATTAATTTTTTTCTTAAAAATTACGTAATTTTTCTTAATTATTAATGACTTTATAAATTGTTATAGATATTTAAGACTTTAAATGTATGAATTATTATATTTGGATGATTTTATTTATGACTTTATGAATTATTATGAATATTTATGACTTTATGTTTAAATTATTATAGATGTTTAGAAATTATTTTGGATGTTTATGACTTTAAATTGTGAAATTTACATGTAAATTATTTATTTTATTTATTTTTTAATTTATTTGTAAAGATATATAGGTATATATATAATTTTAATTTTTTTTAATACATTTATCCGGGTCAGCAATTGACCCGGTGATCCGGCGGTTGAACTAGTGACCCAGTGACCCGAAGGCCTATCCGGGTCAATAGCCGGGCCAGTTCTGACAACATTGATTTTATTTGTCTTTTAAAGAAAAGTATTATATTTGTTATTTTATAATCGCTGGATTATAATCCAACTGCTATCAAACAAAGCAGATATATAGTGTTTTGAAAGAAAAAAAAAATCAATTTTACACGCGTCTTCTAATAGTCGTTAAATAGCAGATCTAATAGTTATAAAAAGATAAATGAAACGTTTTTCTTTGAAAAACAAATCAGTCCGATTCCTTGATTAAACTTTTAAAAATAACTACTCATTTCTAGGTTTAAAAACTTATTTCTTTTTATCAGATCACCCTTCATTTCTTCTCGTAATTATTTGGAGTAAAAGTAAATGTATGAAATAAAATGTTTGGTGAGCGGTTCATTTCATTTCAGGTACATATAACTGCCCCACCTATCATGATAGTTGGTAAGCTCTGATTTTTTTTGGTGTAAAAGTTGGGATTAGATAAGTGGAGGATGAAGAAAGAGATGGATTACAAGTCAGGCATGCATGCATGAGACATTATGCTTTAAATTTAACTTTTTCATTGTTTCTAGAGCTAACTTTTTGGAAGGGCATAAGATAAAAAGCGTTATTTATCACTTGCGTTTGGATCTATGGATGATGCTGCCTTCTTACCAAAACCAAGACGGCAAAGCCAAGCAAGAATAATCTGCATTATTAAATTTCAGCAACTTACTTCAATGTTGATATTTTGAAGATACATTTGTTATCTAAGAATTAAATGTTTATTTTAATTTAAAAAAAAACAGATGCATTTTAAAACAACCTTAACTAAGCTGTTAACATGTAATTATTTGGACAAACGTTGTTGCCTTTAATTGTATATGCAAGTCAATAAAGTGGATTTGAATCCCTTGCTTGGCTTTGGAACCAAGCACGTAAGAACGATCCAAATTTTATAATGTTATAACCCACTAAAGTGTTTCTTAAGTATTATTTCATATATGCATTTTGGTCCTTCAACTTTATCAAACACAAATTTGATGACCTCATTAAGAATTATATTCAAACAGAAATAATTTTAAAAGGATCAAAATAAAGCTTTAATGTTTAGAGAATCAAAAAGTGAGTTCACTAAGAAAAAGATTTTAGATAATAAATATATTCTAAATTAATCTAATTTTCTAAGAATGAATAGAATGGATTTATAAATAATTCATAAAGATGTTTATTAATATCTAATCAATGCATTATTACTTTTAACAACCCCCAAGCAAAAAAGGCGAGGCTACCACTGACCATGATAAAAACATTAACCAATAAAATTGTATGAGCAAGAGGCGTTACTAGGGTAAGTGTTAAACAGTTTTTTGAAAAAACAGGTGACAAGATTAAAAAAACGTTGAAAAAGGATTCAGAATCTGAACGCCATGTGAAAAGTTTGTGGAATTTTCTGACACCCATTATAATCACCCTTTGGTGGATAACACCATGCTTCACACTACATGTGGTAAGTGGGAGGGCCAGCGCCTTGCATTCAGAGAATTCAATAATTGCGATATGACTCTGATCAAACTGAAATATCAGAGGCTTAGACCTTGTGTGCATTGACAGTACCTGAAGCCCCATAATCAAAGAATGCCACCTCATTGCCAAATATTTTCTTTATTGGATTGCTTGCCTAATGATGATGGAAATTTTATATCTATCATTGCCTTTCATGGCATAGTCAAGGGTTTTGAAATAAGCTTCAAAGAGAGAGATGGATAATAGCAGTGTATATAAGAATTTCTGGTCTATTCAAATTCACACTGAGAGTCACTAAGCCATAAATGATGATAAAAATATTTCAAAGCAGAGACAGCTACACAGCAAAAAGATATTATACATGTTACAAGCAGCCTGATCACAGGTGTACTGGTTCACATAATCAGCCCATGCCTGTGAGGATCACTTGGATGTGTTGCAGATTATACGAGTTACTGAAAAGAATAATAAACAAAAAATTTCGATGCCAATCTCCATGATGCTTTGTGGAGTAACAGAAAAGTGGTGACTAAAAGTCCTCATCAAGTTTGAAGACAAAATTTTTTCCAGCATCTTGGAGGCCTGACATCACAGACGCCTTCTGATAATCACCCACCCTTCTCTCAAAGAAGTTAGCCTTTCCTCTGCTCAATCAGGCAAAAACTTAAACTAAAATCAACATCCCAAGCTAAGAAACCCAGTACAAGATCGCATTTGACAGTAAAATACTCAATATCAAGAGAAGCCTGGGAGCTTAAGCACAAATTCTTTTTTTTTTTTTTTCAACTTATAACCCTCCTAATCAAGAATGCATGCATACCAATCACTCTAGTCTACTCTACGGTCATGAAATTCAATTCAAGGTTCTAATTATTTAAAACCCCACCATTGCTTTTCAATGGGAAGTCTACTGTAAATTATTACACAGCAAGGTAGGTTTCAAAACCCCTTTATATACCCCCCCCGTTTTATCATTAAGATACCAGATAACAAAATATTGATAAGCATGCTCGTATTATGAGCAGATATAAGTTTGTACCAAAAATTTAAAGGCAACACTCAAAAGGTATGATCTGTGAAACAGCCTCATATAAGGGACCCGGGCATGTTCAGGGTTACTAAATAAGATCAGGGTTACTAAATAAGAACATGTCCCAATCCAAAAAATTCTAATATACAGAGAAGCAGAAGTTCACTGGTAAGCCATATTATACACCAAAAATATATAGAATATACTCACCGCAAGGAAATAAACTCCATCCAATCAAATGGATTTTCCACATTGTACTTTTTCTGGTACCCCAAGGCAACCTGAAAGAAAAAAATAATAATAATCTAAAAAAAAATTATTATTATTATTTTTTTTTGGGGGGGGGGGGGGGGGGGGAGAGGAATAGCAAAGCCCAAACTTATTACTGTCATACCAAGAGCCTGTCAGCAACAAATTTTATGTACTGGCTCATTAGTGTGGAGTTCATGCCAATCAAGGCACAAGGAAGGGCCTCACAGACAAACTGAGTTTCAATTTCAACAGCTTCGTGTACAATGTTATGAACCCGTTCAGAATCTAGTCGTCTCTGTAACAAACTGCAGGTAATTGAAACCCATTGACTAATCACTTTCCACCAAAAACGTCTATTCCCATGCTGTGTATAGGGACCAATATAAAATCCATCATAGAGATAAAAGAAAATATATTCATGTAAAAACATCCAGTACATCCATAAACCTTCAATCTTTCATGAGTTGTGAGAAAACAAATTAAAACTACCTGTACAAAAGGCAAGCAAAATCACAGTGAAGGCCCTCGTCCCTAGAGATTAGTTCATTTGAGAAAGTCAAACCTGGCATCAATCCTCTCTTTTTAAGCCAAAATATGGCACAGAAACTGACAACAAAACCAAATAAAAGAATTAAAAAAAAAATTACACAGCACAAGATTCCATTACAAATAAATTTAGTTATATTAATAAAACAAGGAATCCTATATGAAGTTCTTTCTTCTGAAAGCTACCTTCCTGAGAAAAAGATTCCTTCAATACATGCAAAAGCAACAAGTCTCTCTGCAAATGAAGTGGAGCTGTAATTCAAGCAATCAAGAAGTTATTAGAAAGCAATTTCTATGTTCTCTTAAATGATATGCAGCATAAAGAGTACAAAAGCACTCTCACAAACATCAAATGACCGTGCAAAACAACAGAAGGTACAAATAATGATTGCAAATAGATGTTATCGAAATTGAATATTTGGACCCAGTATATTCCCCATTAGAACCCAAATTATATAGTGAAGAATCTATTAGAAACTATAACCACTAAAGATGGTAAATCCTAATACACACAGAGGCAGGCTTCAACCTTCTACTGTTTTATAAGAAGTACTCTTCAACACCCACGACAGATTTCTTGTTAAAAAATGCATTACTTCTGCACTTAATTCAAGCAAGGACATGTATGAAAGACTATATGAAATAAAAAATGCATATGAATCAATAATAACTACTTATACTCTACAAGGTTAACCAATAGCAGCAAATTCAGTCCTTCCCTTCTTTCCTACTTTCATGGACTGGTTTAGCATTGATAGTTGAAAACAGATGCACAAGGTGGGTTTTGAATCATGACCTCACACTCATTCATTATTAATAAAGAAGTGGATGAAATAAACCCAAAGATTACTTGCAGTACCAATCTACTTCTTTATTAATGAGCATGAGATCATGGGTCCAAAATCCAATAGAAAAACAACTGACTTGCAAGAGTAATGTCGTTAAGCAGCACCAATCTGAAAGAGGATTTTGCACATTAATTCTACAATACTAATAGTGAAATGATCACATACATGCTGAGAAGTATGCAGTTCAAATGGATCAATAAGTTATCAGATGCATATGCCATTGTAAATCTGTCAACATTAGCCCACATGGCATATATTCTGTGAATGCATATGCTTGAGCACACTTGTGCATGCACGTGTAAAAATCCAGTCACTACAAATCCTCATAAATACATGATGCTGCCTCATGCATGATAACCGTAGGTGATATCAGAGTGCACTGTCAGATTATTGTTACCTATGAATCCAATTTATTGCCCACTCAGCCTTCCTTGCAACAAAAGGTAGATTTTCGATTGCATTGAATAACCTATGCTTCTCTCGTGAATCCCTGATAAATGTCTCAAGCAGCAAGCTGTACATCTCTGAAAAAATATAAACCTTAATCAGGCAGCATGCAGAGGTTATACTGAGGAAGGAGAGAAGACATCAATCACAATGCTATACCAGAATGAATATTCTCCATTGCTATTTGAAACCCATAGAATGCCCGAGCCTGCCATTAAAAAACAGTCCAAATGTAAATGCTAAACTGTAAATAAACATATGAATAGCCAGTTTGTTGTTTTGCTTCTTTGTGTGTCTGCAAGGCTGTCTGTGTGGATATCCAAGATTCATATTGAGTGACAAGAACCAGCAGAAAATTCAGTGATTCTGTATAACAGTGACAGGCCCCATAAACATACTAATAACAAGTAGAATGTATTTCCCAAAATCATCTGCAAATAATATCAAGGAACAACCACCATTCTAGGAGTCACCTATTAGAATATGAGTCTTCCTTCATGTTCTAAAGTACATGAAAAAGGAATAAGAAAGAAGAATACACAACAAATAATGAAATATGAAATTTTGAGACAGAAAAAGTTTTTTTTTTAAAATAAAAAAAAGAGCATAGAGAAAATTCTACCACTGATCCTACAACCTATGAAGTAACTGAACAGACTCCATCCAACACTAAGTGAAACAGTAAAACAGTTACACAGATTTAGTAACGGAATAATAAATAACTATGAGACACACTTAGCATCAACAAATACCAGGAAATAATTAGAAAATGATCAGAATGTATTTACCTCAGGAATTTGAACATCATTAAGAAATCTTGCAGCCAAATTTTCTAAAACTATGCCATCAGATGCAGCAAAAAAGGCCAGGACATGGGTTATGAAGTGCTTCTCAGAATCAGACAAGGTTTCCCAATGCTGAATGTCATAAGAGAGATCAACCTCCTCAGCTGTAAATACATTCACAAATTGTCAGAATAAACAAGTAATCAAGATAAAAGTGACATAAGGAATCAATAAGACTCAAATACAGCCTCACAAAGTTGTTGGCTTTACTGTAAGAGTACCATTTCTGTTAAAATGGCCATACTTCCAATAGGGATACCAGTGCAAGTTAAAAATTGTAAAACATAAACCACTAGAATTTAATTCGAAAATCCCAAAGTCAACATAAGGTAATGCTGATACTAACTTTATAAACACACACCACCAGAAACTTATGAAAGACCTCAATGTTATGTACATCTTGAACGCCTCTAGCCTCAACCTAAAGGTCATGCTAAGGTGATACAAATATTTTTTTTATTCTATATAAGATATCTTCATGTCAGTTTGGTTATGATTTAATTGCTAATAGATCTCAAGATCAAATTATTCATACAGCAATTCAGTGTCATATATATGGTAATTGTACCCTGATTCAAATAAAAGAACCTATCACTTTTTCTATTTTCACATTCTCCCACTGACTAGAAGTGGCTATCGTCCAATGCAGAAATGGAACTACTTGCATCTGCCAAACCAACGCATAGACCACTTAGTAAACATTTAACATAGGAAAACAATAAAAGTAAAATATTATTTAATACATATTAGCAGGGTTACAGACGCGTATATTTAACAACAACTGGCAGTCTGCAAAAATAATCTATTTTTGGTTTTGATGCCTCGCGGATATCCAGGCAGTTCATGCCTAACGATTAGATGCCAAATGGCTGTACATGGAAGTTAACTACTACCGTTATTTCGTTCAACATATACTGACAAAAAAAGTTCCACTCTACTTATGCACCATATAACAGAGAGCCAAACAGGGTGGCCAAAATATATATATATATATATATATATATATATATAACTGGAATGAACCAAAGTTCCGTTTAAAGTGATACAGAATGCGGATGCAAAAGAAATCAATAATCTAACTGCCACGAAACAGATATGAAACAACAATTTAAGTAAACAGAGAGACTAATTGATTCCAATTCAACGTTCGAATAATTCAGTTATTACGCTGAATTCGTTAGCCTAATCATTAATTAGTATAACGAAGAAACAAATGCATTCTGCTTCAAGACACAACTAAGTGGATTGAAAAATTCATGGAAATGGAAAAGACCCAAGTGGGAGAAGAACAGTATGAAAGATTGGGAATTTTGATATCCAATTAAGAAAAGCAACACAAAAGTATGAAGTACCGGTCCAGAAACTGGCTTCAGCCTTCTTATACATCTCCCAGAGTTGCTTGTATCTGATGGGGAACATACAAAACCTCTGGGTTTGCTCCATTAGTATGGGTTCTTGTTCTGCAGGTTCTTCTTTGCCATGAATTGCTTTGTCTGCTCCATTTTCCAGAGACCCCATTTGGTTGCGTGTCCAATTACGTATGAGTATGACCCAGAGTTTGAAGGTAAATGGGCAGGGGATAGAAGAGATAGATAAGAGTAAACCCTACAAAAACCCACTCCCCCCAATAGAAACACGATGGTTGAAATTGGTGACAGGAAACGCATGAGAATGATTTGTGATCTTAGTTTTTTTTTTTTTTGGCGAGCTTTGGAATTGAGATATTTTTGGCCTTTTAGGCGGTTTATAATAGAACGGAAGGATCCTTCGAGTGCGTTATAGATTCGTGCAGTTATTTTGTACCTTGGGTGATATGGTCATAGATTACACGACCGGAGCCAACCAGCCGTTTCGATAGAGAATTAGCCATTACTCACGCAAAATTAGCTAGTCAACAATTAGTTGAATTAGTTTTTGCATAAAAAAATTATTATTTATAAAATATAGTTATTTTTATATTATATAATATTTAGCAAAATTTTATTTTTTATGTTTTATTTTTTATCATGTTATGTTTTTAATTATTTTTTTATAATAATATTATTTTTGTCACAAAAATAAATAAAAAATAAAAAAATAATTACACACATATATATAAGTTTATTAAAATTAAGTATAAAAATATTTATTAATTTATTATATTATATATTTTTAATATATAAAATTAAAAAATATATATTTAATTATTATCGATTTAATTATAATTAAATTAATAAATTATAAATTAATATCACTGTTAATTTTTTATTAATTTAATAACTGATCTAATTTTTAAAATATTAGATATAATAATGGATGGGCTTTTACTATCAGTTAAATTTGCCGCTTTGCCTTAAACTGCTCCACCATTAAACCACGTCAAACTTCAAATTCTTCATTATATATATATATATATATATATATATATATATATATATATATATATATATATATATATATATATATGTCACGTCTCAAAATCTAAGCACGTGACCGGCACAGAAAGTGAAATTCATTTCACTTCCGTAAGCCTATCTTTCTCTTAAGTATCATACCACTCTTTTAAATACAATTAATCTAAATTACATAATTTAAGAATTAAAATAAGAGAATTATTCATCTTTTCACAAAAGATAAGAAAATACGGCTAAATCGAGTTCTCTATACACACTACAGTTATTCACATTACATCACTGAATGAACTTACCCGATTACAGAGATTTTCTAGATTCATACAACTTAGAATAAGACCTAAACATTATACATTTACCCTGAACAAATGAAAAGGTAATCATGGGCTAAAGATCCATAACTCTTTGTATAGATATTTACCTTCAACTGTCAACTCTGAAAAAAATGTTAATAAGAGGGGTATAAGCAAACCACGTGCCCAGTGAGCAGACAACACAACACTATGACAAAAAAAAATATCATGCATCATAATGATAACATGCAGCAATCATACGTAATCGATCATAATATAATATAATATAATTCATAATACTTCACAACAATATTCAAGTAAATCAAATACATTTTAACATAATTCAAATAATTCACAACAGCAAACAGTTAAATCAATTTCACACATTTTCCGTACCAACCGTGTCGTCCAGGGTACCTCTAGATCGTTACTCGCGGCCTCCGCCGCATCCACCCTTATCGCTCAATTTATATTCTCTACCCTTATAGCTTCACATAGATTTCTCCATGGGGTGCATCGCCATGCCTTTCCTTTCTAGTCAAACACAATTACAATCACATCTAAGAGCATTCTCAATCATAATCATGAGCCACATACACAACTCAGTCATTTACAATTCAAGTCACAACATAATCAATATGGTTCCAGCAACATAACATGTATACAACATAATAACCCATAATATAGAACAATTATTCAACAATAACATATTTCAACTATCCGTATATGAATAAACTCAACAATCAGAGTATGACACATTTCAACTCAGTTCACATGTCATTCACAATCCATCATATAACTTCAATTCATGAGAAAATAAGAAAATATAATTATATACATCATTAAGCAAGTTTCACAATTGTTTATGCCTCATCGTCCCACATCATCCTCTTCAAACTTGGATATACAACATATTTTCACTATGATGCAAAAAGTCAATAACAAAGATATTTAATCATAGCAAGTATTAACTCACTCACCTGGATTTCACGCTCTCGGAACTCCCACCTTGCGCCTTGACCATTCCACTCAATACCTCTGTCTTTGTAGTTCTGCTATAAGGTGGAGCAGCAAAGAAAATCAAAGGAATGCATAAGGAAGAAGAAAGGAGGAAGTATTGTTTCTCTCTCTCTATCTCTATTTTTTCCTTTCGGTCTCTCACTTTCTCTTTCCTTTCTTTCTTTTTCTTTTTTTTTTGTCTTTGTCCTTTCGTTTTCCTCTCCCTCATCCTCCTCCGCACACCTCACACACATCACTTTCCTTTTTTTTTGTTAAAATTGCTCTTAGCCACCTTAGCTTATAAGATTTATTCACTTAGGTCCTTGAAAATGTATAAAAATTTTTTAAATATCGAATCCATCATCTTTTCGGTACCGGACTCATAATTCATTCTTATAAGCTTTATTCTTCCTCTCAGGTTCCTATTTGGTCATTTCTCAAAAGTACTCCATATTTTCTTTTATTTTCACTTTAATCCTTGAGAATTTGTAAAAATTTTCTAAATTAAAATTTTGAAATTTCTATTCCCAAATTTCCCTCACTAATTTAAAAAGAACATTTTCTACGTAATTAAATTTCAAAATAGATTTTAAATATTCATATAATTTCTTGGGATATTACAATATATATATCAATCAATATGGCAATATATATCAATATATAAAATTGGTGGATAGGTGATGTACCACCTCTTCTATCCACCATTCATTTTTTTTTTCTCATTTTTTTGCCTCTCAAATTATATATAATAACTTTAAAATGATATGTAAAAATAATGATAATTGTGGCCTTTTATTGGTTCCATCTATATTAATGTAGACTTTATTTTCCAGAGAAAATCATCAACAAGTGGATCATTAACAATATAGGAGAATTGAAATGTGTGTCTTTATACTGTTAAAACGTATCCCTATTATTCTCTCATAGGAGTTGAATCATCAATAATTGTTTATATTGATATGGAAATTATCTATATGATATGTTGATTAACTTTATTTTTTGCTTATCATTATGCTATTCACAAGCTTTTATTTTCACAAATATCACATGTTAAGCATTGATGCATTATCATTATTTTTTTCCCTTTCTTGTATGTAAATGTATTGGAGAGTCAAACTTCAAAGAAACTTAGAAGGACTCTATTATTTCTTAACTAAATATTAGTACTAAGTACTTAAATACTTTTTGTGAATATATCATGCAGGGGAAAGGGATCCTTATAACCAGTGGCGGATCTAGGACCCCTTGGTCAGGGGGAAAAATATAAATTTTAAAATATTGTAAGGGTTAAAATATAAATTTTTAAAATATTATATTTAAAATTGTAATTTTAGCCAGAAAAAGGGGCTAAAGTGAAAAGGAGGTTTAAAATTTAGGACTAAAATATAAATATTTAAAATATAATACTTATAAATATAACTTTTGCAAAAACTTAGAGAGTGCATAACATGAGTCCCCCCTAAAAATATAAGGTTCAAAAAATTTTAGGGATCAAAAATAAAAATTAAGGGGGGGCAAAAAGTAAAAATATAAATTTTTATATGAAGCTTTTGAAATTTGAGGAGGTGCATCTGCACCCCCTCACCAAAACGTGGCTCCGCCACTACTTATAACAGTTGAGCAAAAGAAAGAAATTATGAAAAAGTCAGTTGAAGATAACAGTCGAAATAATACAATTGTTAATGGATGAGAAACAAAAGCTTTATATGTGTTTTGGTTCTTAGTGTGTGTCTGGGACAGTGTCTGTAATATCTCAAGAATTTATATGAATATTTAAAGTCTAATTTGAAATTTAGTGAAAAATTTAATTACGTGAAAATGTGCTTTTTGAATTAGTGAAGAAAATCTGGGAATAGAAATTTTAATTTTTAATTTAGGAAATTTTTACAAATTCTCAAGGACTAAAGTGAAAAGAAAAGAAAGTATAGAGGACTTTTGAGAAATGACCAAATAGAAACCTGAGAGGAAGAATAAAGCTTATGAGAATGAATTATGAGTCCGGTACCGAAAAGATGATGGATTCGAGGTTAAAGTGGTATTTGAGACATCGAGAGGGATTAAAGTGAACAAATCTTATAAGCTAAGGTGGCTATGAGCGATTTTATCGAAAAAGAAATTAGTGGGGCCCACACATACAATTATTAGTTTTTCTTCTCCTTCTTCCTCCCGAGGCTTCATGTTCTTCGTTCATTTCCATCTTCCCTTCTTCAATCATTTCTCAAATTTTTATCCGGCGATCTTGTATTTTCTAACCATACTTCCGATTCTCAGGAGTTCTAGAGGTAAAGAGGTAAGTTTTATCTACTCTATTTCTCTTTTTCTCCATTTTCTGACCTATGGAAGAAAATTAAGATTTTGAGTTTTAATGGATGAATTTAAGTGTGGATGTTAATGTAAAACATTCTTAGGTGGTTTATGATGTTATTAGAACAAGAAATTTCGTAGAATTTGGATATTTGAAAAAGTTAGTGTTCTTGATGAAAATTTGAGATTTGAGCTTGGATTGTTGGTAGAAATTGGGGGTTTTGGTGTTAAAACACTCATTAGACATTAAGGATGAAAACCCATGGAAGAAATCAAAAGAAATGTTGTTTTAGATATGATTTTAGGATTTTTGGATGAAGAACACGAAGAACATCGAAAATTTTCCCCAGAAATTACTGTTCACCGAGAAAATTTTTTCAGATTTTCTTGTTACTGTAGCGTTGACTTGGTCAACGTTACTGTAGCTGCGTTGACCGTTGACTATTACTGTAGCATCAGTTTTTTTTTAATATCGTTGAAAAGCTCTTTGAGTCTAGTTTCCAATGGTATAAGTGTCATTTAGAAATTCATTACCGGTTAGGAGTTATGACTTAAGATGTGAGTAAAGGTCAAGAGTAGTGATAGGAAATTTCTCTATTTTGTAACCCTAATGGTTTTTACCTGGTTACAATAGGGATGATTGGGGCGCAAGGTGGGAGCGCTGAGAGCGTGGAATCCATGTGAGTAGGTAACCTTGCAAAATTAATTTAATAAATTAGTCAAAGCACAATATAAATCCCATTTGCGTTATTTGTGAAATTGAGAAGATTATCAGTGTGTGTTCAGGTTGAGAAAAAGTATAATATCATTGGAAGGTATTTTATTACCTTTGAGAATTGATTTCTCTAGTTGACTAAAGAACTAGATGTGATTGTTCCTTGAATAAATTGGAACATTTTGTAAGTGAATAACCTTACTAAACTAATGTGATCTTATTAGATAAGGTACAATACAAGTCTTGTTTATAACATTATTGAAGTGAGAAATAATCAATCTCGCTGTTGATAATATATGATGATTGTTATGGTTGATGATAGACATTCAAGGGAATAAAAATATGTGTAAATTCATTTATTTCATAGTAATTATATTGTGATAAATTCTCACTATTTTATTGATGAGCAAAAGATCTACGAGATCTAATACACGAGTTTGAAAGGGTTAGAGTCCCATACTACTCGGTGTATAAATGTGAAAATCTATGCACGAGTTTGAAAGGGTTAGAGTCTCATACTACTCGGTGTATAAATGTGAAAACCTATGCACGAGTTTGAAAGGGTTAGAGTCCCATACTACTCGGTGTATAAATGTGAAAACCTATGCACGAGTTTGAAAGGGTTAGAGTCCCATATCACTCAGTGTATAAATGTGAAAATCTATGCACGAGTTTGAAAGGGTTAGAGTCTCATACTAGTCGGTGTATAAATGTGAAAACCTATGTATAAAGAGTTTGAGGGTTAAATTCCCAAGTCACTCAGTGCAAGTATTTATGGCATATAATACTATAATTATTTAAAATAAATGATAGATTGATTGTATTAGTAAATGTGGTGTTTGTGCTTATGATATTTTCATGTACAGTTGTTTACTCACTGAGTTATGATAAACTCACACTCTCCATGATTATCTTTTCAGATACAGTGGTTGAGGAGAAGAATTTATAGCCTTTAAGGATATACTCCACTTTTGTCTGGTAAACAATTGGTAAGGATTAGGAAACGCTCTGTAATCTAGTAGGTCACCTAGACTTGGGAGGTTGTATAGTACTGTATAGTATTTGAAAGTTGAACATTTTCTGAATATGTATACAAAATATCTTTCTTGGAATATTTATGATTCACATAATTATGGATATTAAGAATGTTCACAGAGATTATGGGGTACCACGGAGGTACACCGTAGGTATTTTATGTTTATATCACATATAAGTTTTGGGATGTGACAGTGTCGATGGTGATGTCAACTATGTTTTCATTGCCCAAACGTGGTTTGAAGACAAAATGGGATGTTTGGAACACCGGTGAAACAAACTGTGTTGTACAGTAAACCAGGTTTCAAGCATCCAAACCATGGTAGCCTCAAAGTACCATTTTGTAGCTTTTTTGGTGTGTTCAACGTGGTTAGTGATGGTGGGCATATCCCATTTCCTCTTTTTCCTATGCTGCCCCTGCCCCTCATCCATCTGGAGCTGCCCCTTATCTTTTCTCCAGAAACAAAGACTGAGAATGAGAGGCTTTCTTCCTAAAAATCTTAAACGAGAATTTCCTTGAGTTTGTTCAAAATTAAGTCACACGAGTTTACTATTTAAGACCCAAATTTTCAAACTTTCATGGCTAAAATCTCTCTTTGATTTCTCTCTTTTCACTGTAAAAGTCTCCTCTATTTTTTGATCAGAAAACATAGTCCTCTCTCTCTCTCCCGGACTGATAGGGACTAAAATAAGAGAAATGAAAAGTTTACATGGGTTGATTTAATTTTTGAGAAAAATATTTTCTGAATCTATGGACCTATATGAAGCTAAATATGATCTTAAATCATGTAAAATACAAAAGGAAAATTTTGACCAAGGACCTAAGTGAATAACTAGAGAGGTTTTTGGTAAATGTTGAAATTAAAGCAAAATTTAGTTTAAATCAAACTTATGGATTGGACAAAGAAGGACTGAACTGAAATTTAATTTAAAACTAATATGCCAAGTAAAAACTAATAATATGCATGATAGGGACTAAAGTGATAGAAATGAAAAGTTTATAGGGGTTGATTTAATTTCAGCAAAAATTATATTCTCGGACTAGGGACCTAGATGAAACTAAATATGATCTGGGATCATACAAAAGACAAAGAAAAAATATTAGCTATGGACCTCAAGGAATAAAATGAAAAGTTGTAGGTTACAAGTAAAATATTTGAAAATGAACATAATTGTTATAATAGAAATTTTAATTAAGATTATAAGGAGTTTATCAAATTTTAAGTGTTGTTGTATGGTTAAATAATGAGCTTAAATAATGAAATTTAAATAATAGATAGTTCATTTTGTTAAAACTTAATTATAATGAATATTTAGTTCATTTTATTTAAAATTTAATTATTAATTAAAAAATTAGTCAATAATTTATTTGTAATTAACACTATAACTATAAAATTCAGAATATACATATAAAACATCATGATTTATCAAAAGATAACAAATAAAATTCATGTCCTTTCTAGTAATTATATATTTAAAACCTCGTTCGTAAATCAATATCTAAACATCATGTTCTGCCTCAAACCACGCTTGTTCAAATGTCTTCCAAACATAAATCACGTTTAGCAAAACTTAATTTTTTCTAACCACGATCAATCAAACATAATTTGTCCTATCCACGTTTAACTCACTGGACTCTCAAAAAGTCTTGCACATTATATGGCTAGCTGAATTACTGGAGAGAAATTTGAGAAAAAAGTTATACTTGATTCTTTCTTTCTTTTTGTCTCTATAATAGATTTTTTTTTCTTAATTTGTTTACAGTTCAACAGGTTTAGTATTGATTTTGTCCACGTTAATTAGTATTTAAGATGAAATTGTTTGCGTCTCGAGTGAATATATATATATACATATATATATATAAAGCCACAGGTAATTTATTTTCAAAAAGAAATTAACTTTATAAGATTATTAGTTGATTAAACAATAACATAGGCTCAAAGCATATAGATATCTGCTTGTGCACGAATTGTTACGGAATTTGTTTCAATATTTTGCCTTTTTGTTTAAATTGTGTTTGTATTTCTTTTATATCTATTTGAATTATTTTAATATGGAATTCATTTTAAATTTTATATTAGTATTTATGATTTTAGATTTTGAATAATTTATTTGTGCATGAATTATTATGATAAATATGCCAATTAAATTTTATTTATATTTATATATTTAAATATCATTTATGAAATAATGTTGGATATGGTTGAAAAAAAGGAGCATTAAATAATACATTTCAAGATACTAACATAACTACACAAAACGTAGAAAAAAATTATTGAATTTATATAAAATTGGTTTATGAAAGCGTCACACTTCCTTTAGTTAGCATGCATATTTTTCCTTTTGTGAATTTAAAATGAGAAGTAAAAAAAAAATTGTACTTTAATCCAATAATATTAATGTGCAATATGTTAGGCCCAAGACTAAGCCCATCACCAAAGGCTTAATAAGAGGTCCCTGTCTCTTATTCTAACGAATCTTAAGTAGTAAGGACTATTGCTTAGCTGTTTTAGTCGGGACGTCGGGCGGCTATCCTTCTCCACCTCCAGTAACGCAACAGTCTCTGTCTTTTGTTTTTTTTGGGTTCATGTCTCTGTTCTTTTTAGTTTTTTTTTCTTATCTATTTGGTTGGTTCTTAATCTATTTAAGGCCAGTTTTTTAGGCATGTATCAGTTTGTGACTTTTGGGTTGTTAAAAAATTAACTCTAATTTAGGGTTAGAAATGTATTACCTTTTTTTAATCCGTTAAATTTAATATCAGAGTTGCTTTGTTTATGTTTTGTCTTATAGTTCTGCTATATATATATCTGGTATTATTTTTAATATATGTTATCTTAAATCATATATTATTATTCCATAAATTTTAGGCTTATTATATATTTGTAGATTTTTAAATCTTAATTTATCTTATATAATCTTTGATTTAATACCATTTTAATACAATTGATGTCTATTTGTCTTTTTTTTTAAAAAAAAGTCGCAAGGCCACTTTGTCAACGTGACGCCCAGAACTGTCCCTCTCGTATTACTATTGAATATTATTATAATATTAATTAGTTCTCCTGTCTACATTGATTTGGTTTTGTTATATTAACGTTGGCCATTTTCTCTTTCATATAAATCCTCCTTCATATAAAAATGATAAGAATATATACATTGACAAACATACAACAGATATATATTATTGTGTGATATCTTGGGTTGAAAAGAGTGTGAGTGAATTGGAGTCTTACGTATTTTTTTTGTGCAAGAATTATATACTAAACAGTGAGTCTTGAATTATTATATAATAAAGATAACATATTTTTGTATCTTAACAAAGTTTTTTAAAAAAATATTATATAATTCAATTATGTTCTAATTTATAAGACAATTAATAGTTATAAGATGGAGCTCCAATAATTTTAGTTTTAAATTTTATATTGACATCATTATAAAACATCCTTACCACAAATTTTAACTTTTATGAGCTCTAATTATAATTAAAATATTTATATTTGTGATTTAATAAATTAGTAGAATTGATTTTATATATATATATATATATATAATATGTTACACCTTGACTAACTGCGCGAAGCACAGGTAAATTTCTTAGTATATATATATTATGTAGAATGATTTATCTAGATAGTTCTAATTTACATACTATCCAAATCTGACAAAAAAATGCAGGGAATCATAGTTCGATTCATATTGCATAATCCTAGTTTTGAATTCTTAAGATGACAATTTGAGTTCCTCTTTGGTGGAAACGGAAATTTCACTGAAAGAGTAAAAGAAAACGCAAAGATTTTACAGGATAACGTCGAGAATGTCAAAATGACAATTTAAGAAAGTTCAATAATAAACCATTGACGATAGATCCAGCTACCATGCGAATTTTCGTAAGAAAAAGTAGCTTCATAACAGTCATTAATAGTGTTGAGACATTTAGATGAAAAATTTGTGGTTGCCTGCAACTGAGAAATTTGCAGCGAGTCACAGCCATGAAGTTAGAACAACAACAACCCAGCTAGAAAAGGAAGGCCTCACGTCAAATAATCACAGTTGGTCATCAAAAATTGGCTTTCAGAAATTAATTAGAAAACTTCACACCTCTCTCTCATTCTATATATTTATATTCCCTGATTGTACCGGAATTCAAAATAACCACATACGAAAAAGGCAAATTAGTTTTATGATTTGAGTTCCTTTGCTTGGCGCCAAGCAATGTAATTATCGAATTTGAACCAGTTAATTTTTATAATTAATTATCTAGATTACATGATTTTTTTTAAAAAAAATAAAAAGAAAACTACATTTTAAAATTTGGGTTGTTTGTTATAAAAACTAATTATTCAGATTGGATGAATATTCTGCTTGTTCCAAGAGTCAAGCAGGAGATTCGAACATCAAATATTTCTGTCAAATTGATGTATATACGCTACTAAATCAACAATCCTTATTGGATAAGCACCGACTTATTTTAAAAGTCAAGTAGGAAATATGAGCATCAAATATTTCTATCAAATTGATGCATACACGCTACACACACAATAGCAGTATCTCTCCATCACCAACTCATTGTCAGGCCAGCACACACAATGTATATCGTAGTTTTAGGAATCGGCTTTGATATTGACTCTAGTTGTCTCATTGTCAGGCCAGCACACACAATGTATATCGTAGTTTTAGGAATCGGCTTTGATGTTGACTCTAGTTGTGTGTGTATATATATATATATATATATATATATATATATTCATAAATAAATATCAAAATAATTAATTTATACGCAAAGTTGACAATCAAAATATGCTTAAATTATATTTTAAAGTAATTTTAATACACAAATATCATATTTAATAAGTAAATAAATAAATATAATATTTTATAATTATTTGAATAAGTTGTAAAAATAAAATTAAAATTTTTTTTGAATATTTGATGTTATTTAATTATTTGTAACTTTATATGATATTATAAAAATTATGATTAACATTGTTTGACTTTTATAATTTAAAATTATTTTAGATAATATAATGATATAATATATATAAAATAATAACATTTTATGTTTTAAAATACTGTTATTGTTCCTATATATATTTTTTGGCCCATTTATATAACAACTTGTTTCTTTTATAATTAAAATGTTGTTTTTTAAATTAGGTACTAATTTGGGCGCAGGGACACCTGTCCCAAGTCAAGTCAAACAGATCGGTTCAGGTCCAAATATTAGGATGCAGGGACCCTCCCTTGCGGGAGGGTCCTTACCGCCCCACAGCCGATCGACGGCTGTGGGACGCTACTGTGCCTCCTTAGCGCGTCCGCTAAGGAGGCACCCGCGATCCAAAATATTAATGTATATACTATATTGCGGCCACCAATTCACCAACAGGCCGGCGGCTAGTGGGAACAGGCGGTCACCAATTCCCCATCAGGCCGGTGACTAGTGGGAACCGGTCCTTTATTATTATTATTATTATTATTTATTTGTTTCCTTTTAAGTATTTTGTGTAAATATTAAATAAAAGGAAAAAATCTTCGACACCCTGACGCAAAACGTCATGGCTAACGTAGATGGAATCGACTGTATCTGCTATAAATAATAATTTGATACTCCCAACAAAATTATAGCGAAAGTAACGCTCTGAGTGTTGGATTCAGCACTCAGCACCTACGTCTTTGGCTCCGCTCACTCCAAGCTTGTCGTTCTTCTGATCTCCGATATTTTTGGTAATTCAACTTTATTTCTTTTACCATTTCTTTCATTATGATTCATCTTCTGTGGTCTGGGTTATTATTTATCAGTGCGTGGTTTTCTATTGTGGGTTAAATTAGTATTTGATTTTGTGGTTGAGGATGCTGGATGCTATGCAATGATTTTCTTTCTTTGATTTTGCTCAAGAGTACCGCGGTCTCCTTTGGCGTCATTTGCTATCAGTTACCTATCCCATCTTGGGATATGTTGCTTTACATTTTGCCTCATAATTAATTCAATACGAACTGTTGATACATGAAAGGAAATATTTGTTTGGAAACAGGTGTATTTGGTTTTTGAAAATATTTTTTATTTTCAGTCTTATTTTTAAAATATATTTTTTAAGACATTAAAAATATTTTTTTTGGTGTGTTCAGATTTGAACATATTTTAAAAAATATTTTTATTAAATTTAACCAAATATATTTTTAAACTTATCTTTTATTTTCAGTAAAAATAGGAAAAAAATGTCTAAACTGAAGTTTGTTTGGAAAAAGGAATGTTTGATGTCCACTTGTAGTTCTACTATTTTATCTTCCATACTGACATTCTTTATTGTCTTATTCGCTTTTTGAACGCTTTTCCGTTCTCAACGTTTCAAATCTTATCGTTTCTTGTTTTGAAGTTTGGGGCTAATAAGTAAAGAGCATGGGTGTCAAACGGGTGAGTTGAGTAAAACATAGATGAGTCAAAAATCAAGTACAACTCATTTAAAATTTTTATATGGGTCACTGGTTAACCCATGATTATTTTTTTTTAAGATCAATCCAATTCAACTATTAACCCATTTTTTTTAAAAAAATTGTTTAATATATTTTAATTTTAAATTAAAATGGTCAATAACAATTTAATCCATTTTCATCTTTACATAAAAAATTATTACTATTTCAATTCTAGAAATATTTTAATTACTATTTTTTGGGTCAAACAAAGTGGATATATAAATTACTATATACACACACACACATATATATATATATATACACACAAACACACACACATATATAAGACCTGAACAGCGACCCGGTGATGAATTCAAATCACTATGCCATTAGTTCAATTATCTAGTTACCGGCTCATTAGTTAACTGAAAAAAATTATTTATATATATATATATATATATATGTTCATAAACCCAAGTAATATTTTATACATAGTTTAACAAAATAGGTTTTAAAATAAGTACCAAATAATTAAAAAATTCTAAACTTGTTTTTCAAAAAAAAAAAAAACTTGTGACTAAATGTATGTATGTATGTGTCCATAAGTGTGTGTGTGCATGCATGCTTGTGTTTGTATGAATGTATGTATGTGCGTACACACATGCAAATGCATGTGTGCACAGGTGTGTGCACGTACTCGTGTATGTCTCTGTGTATATATGTATGTGCGTGTGTGTGTATGTATGTGTGTACCTATGTGTATGCGTGGGGGTATGTGTGCTTAAAAAGATCTATATTAACTCCTAGGTTGCTAGTCCGTTCGGCTAGGTTGGTTTTGCATAGTTAATTGGATTTTTTTATTAAATAATCAAACTCACCATTTGAAACTTTGAGTACACAAAAGCTAAGAATCATTACAATAGTTATTCGAGTGCATTTGTGCTCTAACCTCCAATTGTGCTCTAGCCTTTGTTTAATCTCTGAAATATCATTGTCTTACCATTCATAGCTACTTATTTATGTTCAACTAGATGCATGATATCATTTTTTAACGAAGCTGAAGATTACAAAAGTTATTTATTTTAGGAAGCTGTGGCATCTACATGAAATTGATTATAACACATACCATCAACTATAACAGTTGGTTCCTTTAACCAATATCATCTCTTAACATGTTCGACTTCTCCTGCAAGCTATGAAGCACCAAAATTGAGGTATGACTATCTCTTCTGTCTGCTTTTGAGTCTAATTTTAGGTGGTTTAGGTTTCTGAATAGTAAACTGTTTTGGTGTCCTTTTGCATGAAGTTGGAGTGTGGCTGAAATACGATATTTTATATACTCTGTGAAGGAATTAACAGGATTAATTTTCTAATCCTAGATCGGTGTAGGTACAAACTAAAGCATATTAATTAACAGAACATAAAAGGGATGAACAGAACATGTACCTGGCATAATAGCGTTGTCCATCTCGAACAGTAGAACGGAGGGAATTTTAGGGTTGTCTGAGAGTGGTACTACTCTCTGTCTGATAAGTTCTATCTAGGGTTTGACTGATTAATGGGATGTCAGTCTATTTAATATCAGACGAGAGCAGGGACTTCTCAACAGGCTATGTGATTGGCCCAACCCATCACGGGCCACTCACAATATAAAAGCCCAATTATGATATTCATATATTAAATGCTATATATTAGAATAATATAGTTAATATAATAATGATATTTAATAATTGATTAATGCTAATCCAAAATAGGATATATATTATATTAAATTTCAACAATTCTCCCACTTAGATAGCAATAGTCAATTATTAAAATACAATAATCATTAAGGCTAAAATACCAACTATATTTATAGCACACGTCAAGAAACATAAGCTTTAACGATGCAGAAATAGTATCTGATAGGGAAGTAAATCATACAAAGTAAAAGCCCATATTTCATATAAAGAATAATGAATATGGATAAGCATAATTAATTAAAAGAAATATGCGATCCAAGAATAGTCCAAGCATCTGAAAATGCTAAAAGAGATATGATAACAAAAGTGACGTCATCTCATACATATCTCATAAAAATAACAATTGAGTAAATGTAAAATTTCAGACTCCCACTAACCCAAAACATCAAAAGACTTAACTAATCCCATATGGGTTACATGATTCTGAAAAGCTTTAACAGTTAAGCCTTTAGTTAGTGGATCCGCCAACATGTATTCTGTAGCGAGATGTTCAATACGAGTCTGAAACTCCAGAATTTTCTCTCTAACAAACAGATATTTGATATCAAAGTGTTTTGATCGAGAAGAGCTTCTGTTGTTTTGAGAGAAATGAACAGCAGCAGTGTTGTCGTAGTATATTACAAGTGGCCTAGAAATGCTTTCAACAATGTGAAAACCAGAGATTAAGTTTTTCAGCCACACGACTTGAGAAGTAGCCTCATAGCAAGCGACATACTCTGCCTCCATGGTAGAAGTAGCTGTAAGAGTCTGTTTAACACTCTTCCAAGAAATAGCTCCTTCTGCCATCATAAAAATAGAGCCGGAAGTAGACTTACGGTCGTCAGGGCAACCTGCAAAATCAGAATCAGAATAACCGATGACCTGAAGTTGATTAGACTTCTTGTAGGTCAACATGTAATCCTTGGTTCCCTGCAAATATCTCATGACCTTCTTCACGGCTTTCCAATGACCCAAACCTGGGTTGCTCAAGTATCTCCCTAAAGCATTAACTGCAAAAGCGATATCGGGACGAGTACAAACTTGAGCATACATTAAACTGCCAACAGCGGAAGCATATGGGACCTTTCTCATTTCAGATATCTCTGAATCATTTTGAGGACATTGAGATTTAGATAGTTTGTCACCTTTCTGAACAGGTGCAGTACATGAGGAGCAAGAATGCATGTTAAACTGCTTGAGGATTTTTTCAATATATCCTCTCTGAGACAATCCAAGAATGCCACGTGACCTATCACGGTAAATCTGGATGCCTAGAACAACTGAAGCATCACCAAGGTCCTTCATATCAAAGTGGCTATTTAACATCAATTTTGTCTCAGTCAAAAGGTTAACACAACTGCTTGCAAGCAGAATATCGTCGACATATAAAACAAGAATTATAAAATTGCTCCCACTAGTCTTCAAATAAATGCACTGATCTGAAGCATTTTCCTTGAAGCCAAAAGAAGTGACAACACGATCAAATTTCAAGTACCATTGCCTGGATGCCTACTTTAGTCCATAAATGGACTTTTTAAGTTTGCAAACCAAATGCTCTTTACCTGGCTCAATGAAACCATCAGCCTGAACCATGTAGACATCCTCGGCTAGATCTCCATTCAGAAAGGCTGTCTTTACGTCCATCTGGTGAAGTTTTAAATCAAAGTGAGCTACTAAAGCCATAACAACCCGAAAAGCATCTTTCGTAGAAACTGGTGAGAATGTCTCTTTATAATCGATGCCTTCCTTTTGACTATAGCCTTTCGCTACTAGTCTAGCTTTATACCTCTCAACTTTTCCATCTGGACTACGCTTGGTCTTAAAGACCCATTTGCACCCAATCGGTTTGCAACCATCTGGCAATTCTACAAGATCCCAAACACCATTATGAGACATGGAAGCTAATTCATCATGCATGGCATTCAGCCAATCAGAAGCATGAGAACTAGAGATAGCCTCCTAGAAAGTGATAGTATCGTCATCATTATGGAGATCAAACTCATGCTCCTGAAGATATACCACATAATCAACTGGTATAGAAGGCTTGCGTACTCTCTGAGATCTTCTCAATAGAGGTGCTTCTGCAATGTCATTTGGCGGTGCCACTACATCTTGCGGTGCAATTACACATGTTTCAGTAGTATCATCAGTTTCCTGTTCAATAACAGGTGGTACCACTACATCATGTCCTCCTTGAAGTGTCTGATCATCATCATGAGCGACTAGAACCACAATATTCATGGGAAGTAAAACAGGCGACGCTGGAGCTGTGGTCCGATCTTCTTTGAGAGTGATTGGTCGTGGGGTATGACTCCCACTATCCAAATCATCCTCAAAGAATATCGCTCTGTCAGACTCAATAACTCGCGTAGAATGAGAAGGGCAATAGAATCTGCAACCTCTAGAGCCCACGCAGTAGTCGATGAAGAAAACACTAATAGTTTTAAGATCAAGCTTCTTCAATTGAGGATTATAGGGTCTAACCTCTGCTTTGCAACCCCACACGTGAAAGTGTTTCAAACTCGGCTTCCTTCCACTCATCAGTTCGTAGGGAGTTTTCGGCACAGATTTGCTAGGTACCTGATTAAGGATGTACACAGCTGTCTTTAAGGCATCTCCCCAAAGAAAAACTGGTAATGATGTATGACTCATCATGCATCTTACCATATCCATGAGTGTTCAATTACGTCTCTCTGCAACTCCATTCTGCTCAAGAGTACCAGGCATAGTGTATTGAGCTTCAATTCCACATTCATCAAGAAATTTGGCGAATGGTCCTGGATTTCTCCCAGTCTCACTGTATCTACCATAATACTCACCTCCTCTATCGGACCTCACACATTTAATCTTCTTTCCAGTCTTTAATTCAATAGCAGCCTTGAAGGATCTGAAGGCATCCAAGGAACTGGATTTTTCTTGGAGGAGATCTATCCAACCAAATCTCGAGAAGTCATCTATGAAGGTAATGAAATACCTATATCCACCCATAGCAGTGGGTGTAATAGGTCCACATATGTCTGTGTGAATCAGCTGCAACACATCATCACACCTATTTGCTCCTTTCTTCCTAGTCTTGGCAGTGAGCTTGCCTTTAATGCAATCGATGCAAGCGTCAAAATCAGAGAAATTGAGATCATGAAGAATGCCTTCTTTAATCAGTCTTTCAATCCGGGGCCTAGAAATGTGCCATAAGCGTCTATGCCACAGCATAGAAGAACTTTCATCAGTCCTATTACGCTTATTTCCAACAACAGAGTTAATAGACATATTGTTCAAATTCAGCATGTAAAGCCCATCACATAATACTCCTGAACCGACAGTAACAGAATTAAAACGAATAAAAACTTTTCCATTACTGAATTCAAAAGTGTAGCCATATTTATCCAAAGCTGAAATTGAAATCAAATTCCTTCTCATAGAAGGTACATAAACAACGTCTTTTAACAATAAAGTATGTCCAGAAGGTAAAAGCAATGTAACTACTCCTATTTCTTCCACCGACACTCTAGCTCCATCTCCCACAATGATATTGGATTCAGCATCACTTGGCTTCCTCAGGCTTGTGAACCCCTGTAAAGAATTCACAACATGAATGGTTGCACCTGAGTCAAACCACCAAGTATTGGGAGCAACATCAATCATATTTGATTCATAACAAGCCAAAGCTAGGAGTGTACCTTGCTTGTCAAGTTTCCTCTTGAGAGTATAACAATCATCCACCTTATGGCCATACTTCTTGCAATACTTGCAGTTTCCTTTGAAAAAATTCTTCTTTGGCTCTAAGTGTTGAGAAACTTTTCCCCCTTTCTTCTTGTCACGTTGAAACTTTCCTTTGTGACCTCTCCTTTTCTCAGACTTAGCACCAGAAGAAGAATCAGCAGCAAACTGAACATTGTGTGCTTTCCCTTTCTTTATGGAATTCTCTTCTTGAGAGACAATGGCAATCATTTCATCAATCGTCCATTCAGTTTTCTGAGTATTGTAGGAGGTTTTCAGAACGTCAAACTGAGAAGGGAGTGACTCCAGCACTTGCCAGATTAGATAGCTCTCACCAAGATCAACCTTGAGAGACTTCAATTTATTAAAATAGTGGACTAACTTCATGATGTGCTCACGAACTCCACTAACACCATCATATTTAGTCTTCTCAATCAGAGAGAGATACTGGCCCTTCTGAGCTTTGTCAAAAGTGGTGAATTTCTCACCAACGGACTTCAAAAAATCCTTAGCATTCTTGCTCTCTGGAATGCTCTGTCTAATAGACTTCTCCATGGTGTATTTCATCACCATGAGACACACCCTGTTGGAGTGCTCCCATTTTTCACGAGAAGCCCTTTCAGCAACAGTGGACTCAGCAGTAAGAGCTGGGGGCTCTTCCTCTCTCAAGGCCAAGTCCATATTAGTGATGGCCAAATACAAATCCAGAGATTCTTTCCAATTCTCAAAATTGGTCCCATTTAGTGTTTTGACAGAAGTTAATTGCATAGGCAGGGAGGCTGGCATTAAAACAACAAAAAGAAAACATTTAATATGCATAATGTCATTATGCTATAAGAGAATTAAATGTTTCTATGTGCACAGCCAATCAAGCCTGTTAGAGAGAATTTCTTGTCTACCTGGTCCCGCCTAAGGGTCCCGGACCAAAATAAACAAGAAATATAATAATACAATACTTTACACCTCATATCATTATCTAAATTTTGAATGTCGATAGGGTATTCAAAATAATTGATAGAGGTATGAATAACATGGTATTGTATAAGAAAATTACATTAATAATAATATACCGATAAGATATAATTATTATTAATGCAATAAATTAGACTAAAAATAATGATTAAAAAAGGATAAAATAAATGAAATTTTAATCATTTAAATCGAATATTTTGCATAACTGTGCCCACGATAGGTGAGTTCACAATCATACAAAATAAAAGGCAATTATATTCAACAGAATAATTAATTATTAATGAGGGAAAAGAATAAACAAATAAATGACAGAAAATTCAAAAATAATAAAAGGGAATAATTTTCATATGGACTGAAATTAATTCCATCACTAAGATAGCTTACTGGGGAAAGTACAACATACATAGATGTTGTTAACAGAGTGAGAAACTTCCACAAAAAATTTCAGTCCAAAAATTCGAGAGTACGATAGTTAAAATAGCAAAATAGTCTCGGATTAAATACAATAAAATACTTAAGGGTCCCGGAAAATTTTCCAAAAATTACCAAAAATAATATTATGTAATTACTTAATTTTTCAAAAAAAAAAAATTTTGGGGCCTGGAAGACGCTGCACGCGCCCACACGTGCCAGACCCGCGCATGGGCGTCGCCAGTCGGGGTCTTCTTCCTTACCCGACTGGCCTTAACCGGGTCGCGCGACCCGCGAGCGTGACCCGGTTAATTCTCCCACATATGGCCATGAAAAGCAGTTTTTCTTGAGGGGTTTTGTTCAAAATCATGCAAAAGTGAGAATCCCTCAATTAATTTGTTGAAATAAGGTCAGGATTTGGAGTGGCCATGATCGAAAAGCTTGGGGAAAAAACTTTTAAAACAAAGTTTTCGATCTCTCAAAAACGCCAATGAAAAACCCTCGTTTTTGGATATGTTATTCGTATAGCAGCGCCATGTAGAAACCCTAAATCAATTTCGAAAAACATTGGTTGGTTTTGGGAGAAATCAAAATCGAAATCATTAGGGAAAACGGAAATTAGAAAAAAACATTTAAAATCCCTAAAACGTTGTTCAATCCCTCTGATTTTCACTTATATGATTCGTATGAATGGTTTGAATCAAAGCCCTAAAACAATTTTGAGATTAACCTACTAAATTAGGGCAAACGAAATTTGTTTTAAAATTTGGGTTTTAGGGAATTGCGAAAATCAGAAAAAATTGTTAATTAATAGCCATAGAATGTACTACAAACTAGGTTTCTGATACCACTGAAGGAATTAACAGGATTAATTTTCTAATCCTAGATCAGTGTAGGTACAAACTAAAGCATATTAATTAACAGAACATAAAAGGGATGAACAGAACATGTACCTGGCATAATAGCGCTGTCCATCTCGAACAGTAGAACGGAGGGAATTTTAGGGTTGTGTGAGAGTGGTACTACTCTCTGTCTGATAAGTTCTATCTAGGGTTTGACTGATTAATGGGATGTCAGTCTATTTAATATCAGACGAGAGCAGGGACTTCTCAACAGGCTATGTGATTGGCCCAACCCATCATGGGCCACTCACAATATAAAAGCCCAATTATAATATTCATATATTAAATGCTATATATTAGAATAATATAGTTAATATAATAATGATATTTAATAATTGATTAATGCTAATCCAAAATAGGATATATATTATATTAAATTTCAACACTCTGCACCTGGATATTCCAGTTTCAAGTTAATGCCTTTGTAATTAGAAGGGATGAAAAAGTTGTTAGCCCGTTAAGTTGTTCAACGTCAACGTTCTGTTGGATCCAATCGGTCATCTCTATTATAAATTCAAGGAAATTCATCAAGTTTGTATGGAAGAGAATCTGCATGTTATTCTAAAGCCCATACTTTTCTTCTTTATACCATTAGCTCAGCTTTTCCTTCAGGTGGCATTGACAGAATTCGATTTTTGCGGGGAAATGAAAAGGCTGCTATCTATCTTTTACAAGCAAAAAACAAATAGGGACACTAAATGTATAATTTAGAAAGTCATTGTTTATGAAAGAACAATGTTGTATGCTATCTGTGATATGGTGGTAAATGAGTAGGTTATTGATTTTCTTACATGATACATTTGTGACATAATAGTCTGGTTCTACTAAGGATGACCACCAAAAATTGTCAGTAGAATTTAACTATATCACTCTACTCCTTTCTTTTTTTTCCTTGAATTTCCTTCTTTCTCATTACAATTTCTCTGACATGCTAAATGTAATATGTTCCTGGAAAGTAATACCAATTGTTTTCTCTTGTGAAGGAAGCTTGCAGATAAGGTTGCTTCTGCAGGCTATTATGTGGTTGTTCCTGATTTCTTCCATAGTGATCCTTTTGATCCTGAGAAGGCTGACAGGCCTTTACCTGTTTGGCTAAAAGATCATGGACCGGTTTGTTCTTAGTGTAAATACATATACATATACATCCGTATATCTATAACTTCTTTTATTTCAAAAAACAAACTTTCCATTTTTGAAATCTGATAAATCTGATTTTTGAATATTTATGAATTCAGACACCTGCTTTATATAGTGTTTCCAATATAGCATTTAGGTATTTGCAATATATTACAGAGCAGTCTTCCATCTTTATGACATGGTTTGGATTCTTGGATCAAGCATTACAATATTGTCACGATCAAATGTACAGTAATATGCTTTAGTTGTAAACTGTAATGCATCATTCTCTTATGCTGTTATATTTTTCAAATAGGAAAAAGGTATTGAAGGTGCAAGATCCGTAATTGAAGCTTTAAAAATTAAAGGTGTTTCATCAGTCGGGGCTGCTGGTTTTTGCTGGGGTGGTGAGTGCCTCTCATTCTGGTTATTCTTTGTGCTTTTATTATTCTCTGATGGAACCATTATATTCTAGAGAACCTAGGGAATGATATGTTGTGAGGATGTTCAAGCTTCATGCTATGTAATTCATTAAGGACAGCTAGCATAGGACACATGTCAGCTTTTGGTAGGGAGAGTTAGTTAGAGGAGGGTCAATAAAAGGGTGGTCTGAGTGAGGGAAGGGAATATATGGGGAAAAATTATGGAATGGTCTTGGGAGAGTGCTTGCCTCTCGAATTCCTAGCAACTATGTTCTGTTTACTGCATTTAGCTTTGTTTACTACTGTTTTATGCTTTGTGAGTCCTGTGAGAGTGTGATTCTGTTGTTGTGAGTGTTGTTTATCCTTCTTTGTGTTTATTGTGAGTGTTTACTGCTAGTGTGTTGTTTATGTGAGTGTAATCCTCTCTTTACCCCACTGGTAGAGGCTTATTAGTAATATATTAGAGTATTTCAGTTTCTTATACTGTATTTCTGTTCATTTTCCATTAGTTTCTGCAATGGGATCTATCATTCTCATTTTGTGTATATAGCAGTTTCAGCTCCTTTATGGTGTATGTATTGTTTCTATTTGATCACAAGTGATTTTATAATCGAATTCACATATATGTACTGATTTATTCCTTGTATTGTCAGATGCTGACATGCATATATTTTTCCTCTCTTAGCCAAGGTTGTGCTTGACCTTGCAAAATCTGGACTTATTAAAGCTGCTGTGATATTACACCCAGCATTTGTCTCTTTGGATGACATCAATGATATGGTTTTTCTTTGTCTATATTTTCTTGTTAAGTTGTATACTCTTTGTCTTGGGGAAATTAAAATAGCATTTTCCGCAAAAGGGATGGGTTTGAATCATTGATAGCATCTGTCACCTACAAAATGGGGATGGGTTTTTAAAAACCTTGTATTATATTTGTTCATGATGACCTTATTTTTGGTAATTTTTACTTAGACGATACCTACATACACATACAGACTCATGTACAAAATGATTGGGAACTTAAATACGACTGAGAAGAGAAAGAGGATACATTTATATGTCTATGGAGATTTGTACATGCAATCCATGTTTTGGAAGGGTAACTTAAATTATACAATTGTGTATTAAACTTCCTTTGATCATGCAATGATTTCGTTGTATTAGGAACTTCTATACTAACTCATTCATTATTTTCTGAATGATCAAATAAATCAAGCAAAGGGGAATTCATGAAGCAGTGACTCATATTTTCATGGTGTAACACTAATACTTGATCTTGTTTTCAGGTGTTGATATTCCAATTTCTATAATTGGAGCTGAGATTGATAGTTTGTTTCCTCCAGAACTTCTCAAACAGTTCGAACAAGTCCTTATTGCTAAACCTGGGGTAAGATTTCCTTTGTTTTTGGTTAAATACGATAATGTTGTTATACCTTGGTGGTTTTCTGATGACATCAATTTTCATGTAGAAATAATGAATTCTATCATAATTGTACAATTTTTTTTCAACTACAAGCTGGTGTGTTCTTTCTATTCTATTTTTGGAGGGTTAAGACAAGTTGGAGTTGTTGCATGTCAATAATATTGCGTTCTTAACTTCCCATTCTAATGTATCCTGTTTTTGACTCCTGAGACACCATTGTTAGGGTAACTGATAACTTATTCTTAGCTTTTGCACTTTGTGCTGATCAATTTAAATTTTGTTCCAAAATCATAAAGTTGGCTTCAATTAAGGGGCTTGAATTAGAAACAAATTTTCTTCCTAATTCCTTTATTGTTTTAACTTTTAAGCATGTGTACTTAGTTTCCTTTATAAACTCCCGGTAGTAAACTTTTCACACTGAGTCTTGGAATAAAATATCAGTATTGGTTTTCTCCCTCTTGTCCTCCCTCTTACCTCTCTCTCCCTATTTCTCTTCTTTCCCCTCTTGGTTCTACATCAAGACCCTATAAACAAATGAGAACCCAAAGAAAACTTCTCCCTTTTCTCTGGTTAGTTAGGCCGTTGTATTGCACTTTTTGCCATTGACTAAAGTTTATCATTCAACAAAGTTGAATATGACAAATTGGATTTCGTTGTGCTTGAGTTTTCAACATCCAATTCTAGCACTACAAAAAAATGACTACTTAATGGCGGTTAAAAAGCCACTTTAGTGTTAGTGGTACTTTTGGAATCCGCAACAAAATCAAGCACTACGAGCTATTTAGAGGCAATTTCTAGCAATCATGAGAATAACCGCCACTAAACATAGCCAGTGGCAGTTCAAATCGCCATTAAAATACAAATTAGATGAGAAAACCAGAAGCGATGGTTTCAACCGCCGCTATGTTAAATTAAGTGGCAGCGGTTGGGCAGTAAATTGCCACTGAATAGTGACGGTTGAGAATTAAATACCATTGTAAGCGTCAACTGGTTGAAACTTAAAAGTGTATTACCAGTATTCTTCTATCCTGAAATTAAATACCATTCTTAAGGCAATTGTTTGCTATATGAAATCTAACTGGTTTGGTTATATTTATCCCCTTTTTCTTCTTAGTGACCATTTGCATATGATAAATGGCTGATGAACATGTTTGTTCTTGTAGGTTGATAGTCATGTGAAAATATTTCCTAAAGTTGAACATGGTTGGACAGTGAGGTACAATAATGAAGATGCAGAAGCTGTAAAGGCTGCAGAGAAGGCTCATCAGGACTTGTTGGCCTGGTTTACTAAGCATCTTAAGTGAGCGCCATGTCTTGTGCATTATGTGAAACACAACTTTTTTACTGTTGGGTACCAATTAAAATTTTAAATTCCTTACTTGTCTTATTTTCATTTTAATTTATCTTAGTGTATCAGTTTTTGCGACAAAAGAATATGATGCAGTTGCATGTAAGTCGCCCTTCAAAGAATGCATGAGAGGGCGACATATTGCACGACCCTCTTCTGGCTTCACCCCTTCTTAAGGAGTGTAAATGAAGCTATCGCAACATAGTACCCAAATAATATTGTGTTGTAGGATTAAGATGCACGTACGTACATATGAGTCAACTTACATGCATCTACTTCCGACCCTTCCGTAGCAAAAATTGATATACGGAGGTAAATTAAAATAAAAATGGGAAAGGTAAAGAATTTCAAATTTTAATTGGTACTCGACAGTGAAAAAGTCTTGTAAGTAATTTCAATGAAATAAATGATGGGATGTCATCCCATTGCTAGGATCCACGTAGTAATGTTTCTTTCCAAGATTCCACGGCTGTGTATGTATGACATTTTCATTTGATGATCAAAATAACACATTTTTATGGCCTTAGTTAAGTCTGACTGTGTTGTTACAACCTATTTGCTTTGTTTTATTGAGTGGTTTGCCCACTTTTCCAACTTCATTCTTAGTAGTCCACATTAAAGTCTTGATCAATTAGCACACTTGTGCTACAACCTAGTATTTGCATTCATACCTAACCGTGGGAAATATTAATGTGTAATAAGGTTGAATTTTACATAAATTTGGTGAATGGAGTAACTTGAAACATACCCGTCATAAAAGTACCAAATTCAAATAAAGTCATAAAATGTTCATACTAGTCGTAAATTTACCAAATGATGTTCTTAACCGAGTTTGAATTATTTAGACTGAGTTTATACCGAATTTTATATAATTTCTAATTCTAAACCGATCTAAAACAATATTGGACCTTAAGATTGTAGAGTTGTGTTTACAAAGCAAATCACGATTTTGACATACGGTGAATGATGTATGTTTCGTCGAAAAATGTTGTGTTATATTAACATGTTTATCTATATAATTTGTTAATATATCTAATTTTGTAGATCAAGTCAAACTAAGAGTTTTAATAAAAACACTTTTTTAGGGAAAAAAATTTGCACTATAGATTGATAATTAATAAAGAAATAATTTAGATAATAAAAAAAATATATTCGTGAAGAAAAGCTTGTACGAAAAGAGTTAATTTGAACAAGTCCTGTAAAAACAGTAAACTTTATCATAGTATCCTACTACCTTGAAATTCTTTCCCAACCTCTTTCACCTCCAAATAATCCACAAACTAACATTTTGTCCTAGAAATTTACTCAAAAGGGAACCTTCTCTTCAAAATTAGCTTATTTTCATATACTAAATCAAGAAATGGAATTAAAAAATGGAAAGCAAAGCCAAAATGTAGAAAACTTAAAATGGATTTGGAAAACACAATGTCACCCTTGGGAACAGTTCTTCTTGTGGCAATACTTTGTTCAAGGTCTACTGATAGTGTCACGTCCCAAAATTTGAGCACGTGACTGGCACGGAAAGTGAATTTCATTTCACCTCCGTAAGCCTATCTTTCTCTTAAAAATCATACAATTCTTTTTCATGCAACCAAAACGAGTTCTCTATACATACTACAATTACTCACATTACATCACTGAATGAACCTACGCGATTACAGAGATTTCTAGATTTATACAACTTAGAATAAAACTTAACTATTATACCTTTATCCTGAACAAATGAAAAGGTAATTATGGACTAAGGATACATAATTCCTTGTTCCGATATTTACCTTCAGCTGTCAACTCTGAAAAAAAATATCAATAAGAGGGGTATGAGCAAACCACGTGCCCAGTGAGTAGATAACACAATACTATGACAAAATAAAAATCATGCATCATAATGATAACATGCAGCAATCATACGTAGATCGATCATCATATGGTATAATATTATTCATAATACTTCAACTATCCGCATATGATTGAACTCAACAATCAGAGTATGATACATTTCAACTCAGTTCACATGCCATTCACAATCCATCATATAACCTCAATTCATGAGAAAATAAGAAAATATAATTATATACATCACCTGGCACGTTCCACAATTGTTTATGTCTCATCATCCCACATCATTCTCTTCAAATTTGGATATTCAACATATTTTCACTATGATGCAAAAAGTCAATAACAAAGATATTTAATCATAGCAAGTATTAACCCACTCACCTGGATTTCATGCTCTCAGCACTCCCACCTTGCACTTGACCATTCCTATTGTAACCAGATAAAAACCATCAGGGTTACGAAATAGAGAAATTTCCTACCACTACTCTCGACCTTCATCCACTTCTCAAATCATAACTCCTAACTGGTAATGAATATCCAGATGAAACTTATACCATTGGAAACTAGACTCAAAGAGCTTTTCAACGATATTAAAAAAAAACTGATGCTACAGTAACAGTCAACAGTCAACGCAGCTACAGTAACGTTGACCGAGTCAACGATACAGTAACGTTGACCGAGTTAACGCTACAGTAACGAGAAAATCTGGAAAAATTTTCTCGGTGAACAGTAATTCTGGGGAAAATTTTCGATGTTATTCGTGTTCTTCATCTAAAAATCCAAAAATCATATCTAAAACAACATTTCTTTTGATTTCTTCCATGGGTTTTCATCCTTAATGTCTAAGGAGTGTTTTAACACCAAAACCCCCAATTTCTACCAACAATCTAAGCTCAAATCTCAAATTTTCATCAAGAACACTAACTTTTTCAAATATCCAAATTCTACGAATTTCTCTTAGTTTTCTCCAAATTTCTTGTTCTAATAACATCATAAACCACCTAGGAATGTTTTAAATTAACATCCACACTTAAATTCATCCATTAAAATATTCTACAAAAATTTTGCAAAAATAATAACCAAGGATTTGATCTTGTAATAAGAGGAAGAAGAAGAAGAACATCAACTTACCAATCATCCTAACTTTCATAGCTTCCTTCCCAAAGCAAAAATTGCATGAATGATTGATGAAGAAATTCCTTTGCAAGCATAATCGAGAGAGAGAGAAAGTGAAGCTACGGGAGGGAGAATGAGAAAAAGAAAAGAATAAGGAGAAGTGTATACGCGTGGGCCCCACCAATTTCTTTTTCGATAAAATCGCTCATAGCCACCTTAGCTTATAAGATTTGTTCACTTTAATCCCTCTCGATGTCTCAAACTCCACTTTAACCTCAAATCCATCATCTTTTCGGTACCGGACTCATAATTCATTCTCATAAGCTCTATTTTTCTTCTCGGGTTCCTACTTGGTCATTTCTCAAAAGTCCTCTATACTTTCTTTTCTTTTCACTTTAGTCCTTGAGAATTTGTAAAAATTTCCTAAATTAAAAATAAAAATTTCTATTCTCACATTTTCTTCACTAATTCAAAAAGAAAATTTTTCACGTAGTTAAATTTTTCACTAAACTTCAAAATAGGCTTTAAATATTCATATAAATTCTTGGGATATTACAGATAGGGACCAAGGTATTATGGGATGTCTAAGTCCAACATCGAGTAGTATAGAATGCTTGGTGCAATATTTAAGTGACTTAGTTCTTTCCCCTTAATAGCTAGTTTTTAAGGGAGGGTTTTCTAAGTTGCTTAGGTGCTTATCATTGGTATCAGAGCCTGATTGTTGATGCACTGAAAATGGCCACCTGTAGAGGGACTGACCTCTGGCTTGGTTCTTCCCCTTAACAATTAGCTTTTAAAGGAGGATTCCCCAAGTTGCATAAGTCTTTATTATTGCTATTGGGCCCTCGAAGTGATACACTCAAAAAGGGAGGGGCATTGATGGAAAACAGAAAATGAATGAGGAGAACGAAAGGTAGTGGAGCAGAAGGTAGTATGGGTGTAACGAACATGGAGCATGATAACTAACCTATCATAGGGTAAGGCTGAGTTGGCAAGGGGTTTAAAAGGGTCTTTATTGGAGAGGATTATAAAATATGGAAAATAGTATGGGAGAGAGCTAGACCTCTCAAAAGTTTAGCATTGGTGCTGTGTTTTGAGCGTTTCTACTGTGTCTTTGTGTTTTCTGCATTTAATCTTTTATTTGTTATATTGGGCTTTAGTGTGAGGTTTCTCCGATGTGTATTTGTCTATCTTTTATATAAGTATGCTATTTTGTGAATAGTTATTAGCTTGTAAACATCTATACCCCACTGGTAGAGATTTATCCACAAATTGAAATATAATCTCCAGTATTCAGTTTTGCCTTTTATTGTGTTTTTAATCTTTGTATTGTCTGGGCTCTATAAAATTGGTATCAGAGCAGTGACGATAAGGGAATGATGAACATGAAGATGGAAAATAGAATAGGAAGTGTGGTACGAGAGATGATGACATTGAAGGAATCTGTCAAGGACCTTAAAGAGCATACGTGGGAATTAAAAGATGTCGTGATGTGACTGGAAAGAAAGGGTGGAATTCAGCCAACACAGAAAAACAAGGCTGAAGTCAAGACGACATCGCAAGATGCGAAAAGAGTAGACATTGACTTGAAGACATTCTTGGAAGAACTTAGAGAGAGGAATGACAAATTCAAATAATAGAGGAAAAAGAAAATGAAAAGGAGTCTACCATTACCATACCCTCTACTAGCTCAAGTTGATTGAACAAAGAAACCCAACCTATAGAGCATAAACAAGGCTCAATCGAAGAAAGCATGAAGGATGTGGTGGCTATCTTCAAAAAAAGATTAAGAGAAGAAAACAAAGAATGAGACAGTTTCAACTCCATGTCTGACAGTAAGAATGGATTCCTATTGATAGTAACAAACAGAAAATCATTGTCGAGGATAGCAAGTGGCTTTTGGACCGGGGTAAGGTTATTATATGGGGAAGAAGCCCGAAAAATAAATGGGGGTAATAATTTCATTAGGCTTTTTAATTCATATACTCAGGAAGCCCAAAACATTCATTTGACTACTCTTGCGTTGTGTTTGGTTCACGTTTCCATCAGGAATGGAAGGTTCACTTACGGTCTACAGTGCGTGCTCTCATGTTTGGTTTCCCATGTCCTCTTTCCATCGCACCACTATTTTCCCATTTTAACTGTACGGCGTTTTCCACTCTTGGTGATGGTATTCGGCGAGGGAAGGATGGAAAAGGCTGTGAGAAGTCATTTCTGCCCCTGAGTTTGCATACGGTTTTATTGCTCTTTGCCCTTGAAAAAGCCCTACCATCGACTCTGCCCCTTCACCTTATCTAGTGGAAGCCATTTTTACTGCTGCTGGTGTTTATTCCTCTGATCCAGTGTGTTGGCTCCATTATTCGCATTCAAGAAGCTGGTGTCTTCATGCTACTGCCAGGTGAGTTTTTCCTTTAACCCATTGATTACAGATTCCCTTTTTTCTCCTTTCTGCGTGATGTTTGTTGTATGGGTTAAATATGTTGTTGCCTATGTTCAATTGTTTGAAATTTGCTGTTTCTTTCTCACATTTCTTCACATTGCTACAATGTAGACTGTATATAGCATATATCATGTTCTTGTTTCTTCTCTATATTGGGTCTGTAAATAGGGGAATTTGTCTGTTTTCTGTGGTTTTCCCATGTTACAACTTCTGTGCCAATTTGGTCGATTCGGAATGGATCGGTTAAACATTCCATTAGGGAGCCTGGTCTTGACTCTTCTGTGTGGTATTCATTCTCTGAGTCTGTTACAGCGAGTGAGGCAAGAAGCTATTTTGAAAATGAATAGGCAAAAGACTCTGTCTGGGATGGTATGATTTGGAACAAGTTTAATAATCAGTAAAGAACAGAACATTAGCACCAGTACTTAACTATATTTTTGTCCACTGGTTCTGGTAAAGCACGTAAATTTGATATGTAAACAAAAGAAATTTACTAGAAATAACAGAAATTAGAAAGAATGGCAGTAAGTACAATGGAGCTAGAGACTAGAAAACTAATTAGCTAAAAATTGGGAGAATAATAATCCTAAATTAGAGGACTAAGATATACACTATAGCTGTACAATAATTTATAGAGAGATCTATGGGGAGAAAATCTGAACAAGAGCTGGTCAAGGCCTTTTCTTCCTCTAATTATTATGTAGATTTTTGAGTAATTCCTTTTCCTAGCTTCTCTCTTACCTGGATTCGAAGATTGGGTAATGAGGCGACAAATTAAGCTGCTTCTATAGAGGTGTTGGTTAACCTTGGTCTTAAAGCGTGCTATGCCTTGTGCCAATAGAGGAAATATTGGTTAGTTTGTGTTTGTTTGCTTGCATTTCTCTTTGTTCTCCCTTTTTGTTTTCCTTTGGTGCTTTTTTCTTGTTTCATTGTATTTGGCCCAACAAAAAATCTGCTTTATATGTTATAACTTCTACATATTTTCTTCATAGAAGCTGAAATAGTCTTACTCGTTGACCAAAAATTAATCTTGACCTTCTTTGATGCTTTTAATTTATTTTTGTCATTAAAATAATTTTTTTACAATGTATACTCTTTTGAAAAAACAAAATTACTTAATATTTTTTATTGCTCATTAAGATTTAATGTTTGCAAATGATGGAGCAAACTTAACTTGTATGATTGAAAAGGATTGCAATGACAAGATTTAGTGTGCCAGGATGCACCATTCTTTACCCAGTTAGTCAAAAAACTACATATACGTATCAAAATGAATAGTTGAGATGAAAACGAACATAAAGTCAGCCTTGAAAACTAACATAAAGAAACATCTAAGGATAAAACTAAACAAATCATTACCTCAGTTCATGGCTAATGTATAACCCTTGCCCATTTTATGATGTCATTGGCTAATTCAGTATGTCATGTTGCTAAGTTTAATTAATCATTTAAGGCAATCATATTTAGGTATGACTGACTTAAGAACAAGGATCATTATTGCTACGATGACTTGGTGGTTCAACGTGATCTTTATCATGTGTAACTATTATGTTTCTGCTGTGGGAGTTGTTCTGTGTAGGCATCGAATTAGTAGAAGACCTTACACTATTGATTTTCATACTCATAGGGCCCATTTTAGGAGCCTATATTATAATAGTGATACAGTTTGCCACAACTTAACGAGGATGAATAGGCAAACTTTAGATAGACTTTGTTTAATGCTTAACAATATAGGCAGATTTAGGCCCACTAGACATATGTTTGTAGATAAGCAAGTTGCTCTATTTGCACTCATATTGTCTCACCACGTAAAAAATAAAGTCATCCAAGTTGGATTTAAGAGATCAGGAGAGAGTGTAAGTAGACACTTTAATAGGGTATTGAATGCAATGATGCACCTAGATAACGAGCTATTTAAGCACCCTGATCCAATGCCTGCAGATTCAACGGATACTAGATGGAAATGGTTCAAGGTAACTGTCTTTCTTGAGTTTCCAAGAGCAATATTGTACATAGTTGGGTGCTTGACTATTTGTGATGGCGTTATTCATAGAATTGTATCGATGCCCTGGACAGAACACACATACTAATAAAAGTTCCACTGGAAGATAAGGCAAGGTACCGTAACCGAAAAGGTGAGGTTATCACTAATGTGCTAGGCATATGCTCTCAAGACGAGCAATTTATCTTTGTCTTACTTGGATGGGAAGGGTCTGCAGCTGATGCACTTGTGTTACGTGATGCAATATCGAGGCCACATGGGTTGAGGGTGCCCCCAGGTGAGTATAGTACGTACATCACAGATCCTACAAATGACTGAATGGACCCAATTTATTTAGTTAATTGACAAGTACTATGTTGTATTTTAGGTTGTTATTACTTAGTAGATGCAGGGTACACAAATTGTGAAGGGTTTCTAGCATCTTACAGAGGACAACGATACCACTTTAATGATTGGAACCGTAATCGTCAACCAACAATGCTCGTGAGTGGTTCAACATGAAACACTCAGCAGCGCGCAATGTAATTGAAAGGGTTTTTGGTATAATCAAAAAGTGTTGGGCGATACTTAGAAGTCCATCATTTTACCCAGTAAGAATGCATAACCGCATCATAATTACTTGTTGCTTACTACACAATCTCCTAAAAAGGGAGGGTCTCTTGGATGATATTGATGATGATATAGACAACAGAGACACAGGGAGTTCATCCATGGACGATGATCATCTCACTGTAATCGAGCCTACTGATGCTTGGGCTCGGTGGAGAGATAATCTAGCAGATGAAATGTATGGTGAGTTTAGGAACCGATGAAGATGACCTTATCTGAGAGTTGTCACACGTATTTTTGGTGTCTTAACTAACCTACTGGTTACATATGTATTTTTGGTGGCTTTCCTATACAACTTGATATATATATTATCGTTTCCTTACGTGAACAACTGACCTTGCAATGTCATTGAATAGTTTGTTATGCTATTGAACCTATAATTGTGCAAATAGATTCGAAAATGACATACCACTGGACGCCTGAGGAGGATATCTTGCTTGTAGAATCACTCGTTGAGTTGCACCAAAATGTACTCTTTCATTGTGACAAAACTTTCAAGCCTGGGTACATGCAGAAGCTTGAGTCAATGCTTGCTGAGAAGGCGCCTGGGCACAGCATCAAGGCCAACCCTCACATCCAATCTCGCATCAAGACCTTGAAGAACAGCTGGCAATCCGTGCATGACTTGCTTCATGCAGTGAATACGATTGGGTTTGGATGTGACCCTGTGACGAAATGCGTCGTAGCAGAACCGACTGTCTGGGATGCATATATACAGGCACATACTAGATCTATGTTTCTTTGTGCTTGTCTATTTGAATTTGTATGATTCATGTGCTTTGCTTAATGTGCAGGCCAACCCAAGTAAACAAGGTCGGAGAAACCGTGCATTCCCATTCTACGAGCAGCTGAGCATTGTATGGGGGAGGGATCGTGCATCAGGAAGGGATGCTCAAACATCTGTAGACATCAGGCAAGAGACTGATACTCAGGGAGAAGCTGAGGATGATTCCATACCTGCTGTAGAAGAGGGGTTCGATGCATTTGATATGCCTACACCTGATATGCCATCCTCTGGAGCTGGAAACAACATGTCTGAGGCAACATCCAGTTTAAGCAGAAAGCGAAGAAGTACTGGTGACGATGTTGCTACAGCACTGGCTGACCTCACAACAGGTTTACGGGAGTCTATGCAGGTTGCTTCCGCTTCCATTTCATCATCGTTCAAATCATTAAATCGTGAACTAAATATGGTTGAAAGGAAGGAAAAACTCCTTGAAGAATTGCTGAATGTTCCAGGGTTGACCGAAGAGGAAGTGATTCAGGCTAACTTGGTGGTAGTACAGAACCACAGTTTGCTGGTACAATTCCCTGCCATACCGGATGGGATGAAAGCTACATGGGTTAGATCTGTCCTTCGCTAGGACGTTATGTGACTTGTAAGTCTTTTGTTGTTGCGCCTGTATTGAAGTATTTATGTTTTTTGTATTAGGACATCTATATATCCCTTTTGGGCTCAATGGGTATATATATAAGGATGAAATATGTGTTTTGGCAGGATGAAATATGTGTTTTGGCAGGATGAAATATGTGTTTTGGCAGGATGAAATATGTGCAATATTTTTTAGATTACTTATGTAGATTGTGACAACATATGGACACACCAAGTTGCTTATATATGTAGTCTCATTTTCAGCAGAGTTGATATATTTTTGTCACGTTAAACACGACATTAAACACTTTTTTTGTTGGTTGCATATTTGTTATATTCTTTTGTCCAACAACAGTTCCAATATCAGTTCAAAGGTTATTATTAAGTACTAAACTGTAATACCCATGAAAAATAAAATATAAATATTTGTTTACAAACTATGGTTATTATGCTAGTATACGGTACTGTTTACCTGTATAATACTATTTACGTATATGGTACTGTTCATTTATACAATCAAAATATCAAGTACTAGATGTGGTTTGGTCATAAGAGACAACTAGAAAGAAGTTCGTAGGAGAAAATGACGTTTTATGTGTGAAAATACCTTCAGGGACTAAATTGAAAGGACTGATTTGAAAAGAAACTTAAAGGTTTAAGGTGAAAGGATAGTTTTTCCTTTAAGTTTTCAATAGTAATAAACATAAAAATTTTCCATCGTACGCGTACAGTAACTGCATTATTAGAAATGTCATTTTCATGAATAGTAAATTAAATATTTTATTAGCGCATAGTATCAAATAGTACCCTTGATTTTTCCTATAAATAGGCGCTTTCATTTCACTTCTAAACTCACACCTTCAACTTCTCTTCTTCTCTCCTTAAGTTTCTCTTACTTCAATGCTAGGCCTCTGAGATTTTGGGCCTTTCCTTTTCAGCTTAGGTAAGGATACTATGCCCTTTCTATGTCTTTCAAATTTTAGAAGTTATTTTCTTAAGTATGCTCTGTGGTTGCGGCTTTGGCGGATCTTCCACATCAGAAAAACTGTCCTTAGCTGCTTACATATTATTTTGATTCTCTGATTACCGAAATAGAATGTAAACTGTGAAGAATACATGTCTAGGAAAGTTCTGGCTAAGGAAAGACCTGGTTTTTAAGTGTGTCCAGTGTGACCCTCCACTCTTTCCTGGGAACTTACTTGGTGTACTCTTTTACAGATTGTATTCTCTATTTCTGGTATAAATAGTAACCGTACATATGAATAGTAATCGTATGAATAGTGACCGTATGAATAGTAACCGTATATATGAACAGTAACCGTACATATGAACAGTATCTGTACGAAAACAATCCTGACGTATTTTCTCTAATCTTTCATGAAAATCTTCGTAGCAGAACACCGAAATTCACCTGAGAACTCTTGTCTGTAATGACTTAGAGAAGCGATGCTCGTACGGAATCCAGGTGAGTGAAACGACCCCGTTTTAATAGAGTTTTAGCATTACTGGTGATAAAAAGTATGTCGTAGGACACTCCCAAGATTCATAGGGGGAAATTGGATTCAGAATGGCGAATATAATGAGATAATTAATCCAGAAGTATGGATAAGAAAAAGCAAGTATCTCATAATGATGTGAAGATTGAATCTCTTGAATTGTGGTTTATAAAGCTATAATATAGTTATATACTATACCTGTTATATGGATGAATATTATATTGAGCTTCTGATTATGATATGAAATGCTATTGATTGTGATTGAGCGGGACAGTACCCCCTCTCACAGCAAGGCAGAAAACCCGGTTGACAGGGTGTCTTGACCAATGAGTGTGGAGACAACGATTTCTTCAGTAGGGATATAGCCCGGATTGGTGATAAATCCGTGAGGCGCCCTAGCTAAGAGGATGAGGTTGTGCGTCATGGCAGAAATATACATAATTGGTGAGCCGGCCTGTGTGCGCTCTCCGGGATATATTGCCATTGACGAGTATTAGTAACGTTTGTTGAATTGGATGAATTTTTATCTTCTTATATGTAAAAGGATGATGTTGTGCGTCATGGCGGAAATATACATAATTGGTGAGTCGGCCTGTGTGCGCTCTCTAGGATATATTGCCATTGACGAGTACTAGTAACGTTTGTTGAATTGGATGAATTTTTATCTTCTGTCTATTGGTTGAGTATGAGCCTTTGGATATGCTTGCATGACTGGTAATGTATTTGAATTTTATTAACGCGAGGCCGATTCGCTCATTGAGTTTAAAAGCTCACATTGTTTGTACAACCTTTTTGTTCAGATCAGGTTGCCAATGAAGAATATCCGCTAGAAGAGTAGATCACTTTGGACCCTCCCGCTATCGGGTAGGCACCTCTATTGTTGTAGATTATGTTGCTCTGTAATCGTCTAGGACATCTAGGTCAGGGGTTCGACATTTGGCTTGTATGTCAGTATAATAATGTATTTTATGTTGAAAATCTATTATTATGTGCAAATCATCTCTATGAATTTCAAATAAGAAAATTTGATATATTTTCTTCAGGAATGGTTATTTTGATAATGACTAAACTCATGGGTAGAATTTATCGAAAGGCTTACAGTGATGGGATATTCATCATTGTGCCGGTCATGTGCCCAGAAAACGGGTCGTGACATAAACTTTACAATAAATTACTTGTTCTTTTAGTTAGAGATACACTGTATCCCTTTGTCACAGGCATTGAAGCATTTTAAATAAAGGTGAGGTAACAGTTAGCACCAAGAAAAAACAACCAGTAAGGAAGCACAAAGAGGTCAAATGATAGTCTTTATTTCAGTAGTGAAATAACACTATGTTTTTATGAGAAGATTCCTAAAGGTAGTTGAAGCAAATAAGAAAGTGCAATCATATTTTTTCTGCCAAATATATCTATTTATATCTATGTCATGATGAAAGCCTGCTCCATGTAAATCGAGGCTTACAATTAAATAGACCAGTGTTAACAATTCAACAAAAATAAAAGAAAAAAGACAGATCACAACAAAAACTCATGACTGCCAATGTTGGCCCGCTAGGAACATTGGCAATGCATATAAAAATTAACTTTTTAAGTATTTGTATATGAAACACTCAAGTTCTGTAATATTCAAAATATTCAAAAATATTTTAAATTTATCAAATACTATATAAAGTGTATTATATGATTAACATATTATAATTTATTTAATAATTTTTTATAATTTATAATATATTTACATATTATATAAATAAATATTAGATGCATATTGTCAAGAATGATACTGATGAGCAGAACAAATATCGCAATAGTAGTGTAGTAGTAATACAGAAATAAACATTCCTTCTATTGAAACAGCAAAACTTAATCAAATTGCCTTGATGAATAGCAGTTAGGGACAAGTCCAGCAACAACATCAACAACAACATGGGTAGCAACAAGAACATATTTACGAGATTGAAGACTACAGAATAGGATTTCACACAAACTAAAACTATACAATATGGTTTTACACTTGTGTGTTTTTCACATCATAATTATCAAAAAAGGTTCCGTACAATATGGTTTTACATCTTCACAAGTACCACTAACAGTAGAACACCTGTTAATAAAGACATTACTACTCTATCTCTCTTGATGCTCTCAATCTCTATCCTCATTCTAGCCATCTCTAAGGCATTATCCATCCTCAATTTAGCCATATCGCCTTCGAGTGTCGCCATCCGATCATATAGACTTGCACTGACAATATCATGAGGAGCTACTATTGTCTGGCTGTCCCCTTCGTCCGCATTGCTTTCCGGTTCAACATGCACCCAATCAAAGAATTGACGCTTGCCAGTTCCATAAGTTAGGAACACTTGATTCATATTCTGTTCGGTTTGGGCTATTTTGATAGAAGCTTTTTTTCTACAATGGCAGTATCAGACATGAAGACGAAGGCCTTCTTTGCTAGAACTCTCACCAACGCTAGACGATGCCATTTTGTTCCTATGACATGACACAATTTCAAATATACATCAGCTGACACAGCAATGCTTTAAATTAACCAACAATTTTAATGTTTGAAATTAACAAACCAGCAATGTCTCAAATCAGCAATAACTCAAATTAACCAACCAACAATAACTCAAATTAACCAACTAGCAATCACTTGTTTATGGCAACAGTCCAAACATGTTTTATAAAACTAGAGACTAAAAAAGAAAGAAAAAACTAGAGATTGAAAAAGTCTAGAATGCTAAAGATTTCAGCACCAACTGGGCTACTTTAATCCAAAAAGATCTTTGTACCTTTTGTCTTTTTCTTTCTCTTCAATAATATTTCTTCTCTGATAAAAAAAATCATTGTAATGTCTTCATTAATGAACAGCCTCAAAGCATAAGCCCGAAGAAAACCACTGAGCTTTAAACACTTTTGAACATCAACAGTTAAACCAACTAGACTGTACATCACCTCTCCAAGAACTATTTTTACCTGCCCTCAACTTGATAAAATAAAATTGAGCAGGTAAGTTAAATTATTATGCCATTGGTATTCCTACCTGAAACTGAACTTTAACTGTCCTGATATTTGCAGGTGGTGCATTTTTTTTTTCTGTCTCATGTTTATATACATATTTTATTTGTTCAAGTGACTTAATCATGGTTTAGAGACATGTCATTGTAACACCTCATTCTTTGTGGTCCAGTTTCCATGTTTCAGGTATATTTTGTATTTCTCTATATTGTCTCACTAATGGTCTGCTGTAAGCTTTCACTTTGGTTTTTCATCTAAATAAATGTGTGGTAAGGAACTAGATATAAGACAGGTGGTATTTTGAGTTTTTAACCCATTACTAGAAAAGTCTTCTAGAGACAATTTAATCAAGCGAAACCCAGGAAGATTGTAATATCCCAAGAATTTTTATGAATATTTAAAGTCTGATTTGAAGTTTAGTGAAAAATTTAATTATGTGGAAAATTTTCTTTTTGAATTAGTGAAGAAAATGTGGAAATAGAAATTTTTATTTTTAATTTAGGAAATTTTTACAAATTCTCAAGGACTAAAGTGAAAAGAAAAGAAAGTATAGAGGACTTTTGAGAAATGACCAAGTAGGAACCCGAGAAGAAGAATAGAGCTTATGGGAATGAATTATGAGTCCGGTACCGAAAAGATGATGGATTCGAGGTTAAAGTGGAGTTTGAGATATTGAGAGGGACTAAAGTGAATAAGGAAATTTGTGGGGCACCGAGGATTTAGAAACACCTGAGGTGAGATTTTATGAATTTGCTTTTGCTAGTCTTGACTGAGGGTCAATTGCAGAGCAAGTGATAATTTCACCCCGGGCGAGTATATAGGTGGCCTCACCTATTTTTTTATTCATTTTTCTCCTTTCCTCTCTCTCTTCACTTTCTCTCCTCTCCTTCTCTCTTTCTTCTCTCTAATTTCTCTCTCTACTCTCCAACTCTACAACCGGGCTTTGAAGGGCGGATCTCGGGCTACGGGGCGAGCCTCTAGGAGCCAAGCAACGTAGGGAAAGCAAGGAATCGAGGTAGAAATTTCTATTTATTAAGCTTTTCCCTATTTTCTAGTTTTAAGAGTGTTTGAGGAAAAATCGAGATTCCGGCTTCGTTTCTCGATTAAAATTGGTGATTTTGGTGTCTAAATGCTCCTTAGACATTAAGGGTGAGATCCTATGGAAGAAATCATGAAAAACGGTGAAGATTTGGCCAGATTCGGGCCAAAACCGAGAGAAAGTCGGGAAGGGTCGCGATCGTGGCGCCCAGGCGCCATGTGTGGCGCCTAGGCGCCAAGGACATGTGGGGAAGAGAAAGGCATGGCGCCCAGGCGCCACGTGGGGCGCCTAGGCGCCGGGCATGGGTGGCGCCCAGGCGCCAGGTGTGTCGGAAAACCTTAGCTCATTTTCAATCGGCCATAACTTCTTCATCCGGACTCCGTTTTGGGCAAACTTTATATCGTTGGAAAGCTCTTTGAGTCTAGTTTCCAATGGTATAAGTTTCATTTAGATATTCATTACCGATTAGGAGTTATGACTTAAGATGTGAGTAAAGGTCGAGAGTAGTGGTAGGAAATTTCTCTATTTCGTAACCCTAATGGTTTTTGTCTGGTTACAATAGGAATGGTCAAGGTGCAAAGTGGGAGTGCCGAGAGCGTGAAATCCAGGTGAGTGGGTTAATACTTGCTATGATTAAATATCTGTTATTGACTTTTTGCATCATAGTGGAAATATGTTGTATATCCAAGTTTGAAGAGGATGATGTGGAACGATGAGGCATAAACAATTGTGGAACGTGTCTGGTAATGTAGATAATTATATTTTCTTATTTTCCCATGAATGGAGGTTATATAATGGATTGTGAATGGCATGTGAACTGAGTTGAATAATTGTTCTATATTATGGGTTATGTTGTATACATGCTATGTTGCTGGAACCACATTTATTATGTTGTGGCTTGAATTGTAAATGACTGAGTTGTGTATGTGGCTCAAGATTATGATTGAGGATGTTTTTATATATGATTGTGATTGTGATTGTGTTTGACTGGAAAGGAAAGGCATGGTGGTGCACCCCATGGAGAAATTTATGTGAAGTTATAAGGGTGGAGATTATAAATGGAGCGATAAGGGTGGATGCGGCAGGGGCCGCGGGCAACGATCCAGAGGTATTCTGGACGACCCGGTTGGTACGGGAAATTTGTGTGAAATTGATTTTACCGATTGTTGTTGTGAACTTTTGAATTATGTTGAAATGTATTTGATTTATTTGGATATTGTCGTGAAGTACTACGAATAATATCATATCATATGATGATCGATTTACGTATGATTGCTGCATGTTATCATTATGATGTATGATATTTTTTTGTCATAATGTTGTGTTATCTACTCACTGGGCACGTGGTTTGCTCATACCCCTCTTATTGATATTTTTTTTCAGAGTTGACAGCTGAAGGTAAATATCGGAACAAGGAATTATGGATCCTTAGTCCATGATTACCTTTTCATTTGTTCAGGATAAAGGTATAATAGTTAAGTTTTATTCTAAGTTGTATAAATCTAGAAATCTCTGTAATCGGGTAGGTTCATTCACTGATGTAATGTGAGTAATTGTAGTATGTATAAAGAACTCGTTTTGGTTGCATGAAAAAGAATTGTATGATTTTTAAGAGAAAGATAGGCTTACGGAGGTGAAATGAAATTCACTTTCCGTGCCGGTCACGTGCTCAAATTTTGGGACGTGACAAGTTGGTATCAGAGTTTTGGGATTAGGTCTCCTACCGATTACAGAGTAAGGTAACCTTAGTGGGATCTCCTCTATCGTGGTGAACCCGGGCACGACTATAGAGAGATGGCTCCACTGAAGGTCCTGTAGGATGTTTTCATTTCCTTTTCCTCCAAGACTTGTCTTTTCTTATGAATTATGTTTTTAGTTTTAGTTTTAGAGAGTTATGGCTATACTTTTGAACTCGGTAAGGGAAAGGTTATTATTTGTTTTGATTCCGTTGCTGTCGGATCAAATTGTATGTATGGGGCTTTATATGTTAAATTCATGATTGATTTTGTGTGACTGATTTATTTTATCTTTCTTAATTTTATTATTACTATTTTTGGAGTACCATCCCATAAAAGAAACCACTGGCATTAAAAGCAGAAGGATTACATTGCAAAAAAAAAAAATAATTACTCATGCATGAGTAATCTAAAAGCGAGGTGGTCTCGGATTAGGAGGGTTGTACTGTATCATCACCCCTCGACCATTCCTTGGAGCGAGAGACAGAGCAATATCGCGGAGGGTAGTGTAAATCCCATTCATACAATCAACACTTCTTTGTTGTTGATTGCAGAAGCACTGGGTAGACCAATAGAAGAACCTGTCTATTCTTGAAGTCATTTCTGCATGATTGCGTTTAGTTAACTTCTCTAGGTTTTCTATCATCTTTTTCAGATTTTTGACCTCCTGCTGTAGACAGGCGATTTTGTCCTCCGAGGTATGGCCCGTGCTAGTCTCCTCAGCTTCCTCGATCTTCTTCATTTTCTTCTCCTTCTGCTTCTCTGGAGACCCCTCAAAAGGTCTTTTGCCCTTGTCTTTGCCCAGACTTAAGTTTAAGTCGAGCTCTTCTCTCCTGGCATCCACTGTGAGATCAATGTACTTCCTTGTGGCCATGATTTGGAAAATTTAGAAATTTATGTCGAAGTATGAGAAGAGAGGAATGCTGAGAAGTTGTAGGCTTAGAGATGATTACTCTTTGTGGTGTGGTAACTGAGAATGTTGGGATAGTTCTTATAGAGGAAAAATTTGAACTCAGAGACAAAGAAGATATCTCTTCGCCGCACCCTATACGCTTAACCTATGGATTTCTGCAAGCTGGAAGCTAGGAGTCTAGGGTAGGCATGCACACCAACAACGCGTCGCATTAATGGCAAAACCACGAAAGTCAATATTCGGTGGATTTGCGGCCGATTTACACTTGGTTTTTCCATTTCTCTCGTTGGCATTTTCTGAAATTGAAGGAAGTCGACAATGTAGCCATTACAGAGTGTCTTGGATGTTTTCACGATGAACTAAAATGTATTTCTATGCTTTCTTGTATTGTTCTTGAAAGCCTTCAGTTAAGTATAATATACATGATTGATTGAATTATACTGTGATTATATGTATCTAAATACATATGATATGTATGTATGTTATTCATGCATAGAGAGTGAAGGTTATTTGTTATGGCCAGGAATAATATGTAATGATTTTACATACATTCAGAGAATGAGAAGTCTGAAATTTAAAAGAACTTGAATAGATGAAAATATATATAGATAATGATGTATCTCTATGTTTATACATATATACATATATGCTCGTAGAGGCAAGTGAAAGGTAAAATTTTTCTCTCACTTTATGGAACGCTTGATGTGTAGATGTGAGAAGTTTTTATTTTAATATGTATGTTTGAAAATGTGTAAGCTTAGGGCAAAGCCACGGATTAGAAACCTAGATAAGGCTAGTATGAAGCTACCCGTTCATGGAGTAATATCTCGATTTAGAATTATTGGATAAGACAAATACAGAGTTAAGAAGCCATAAATTGAAGCGGCGATTAGTTTAATAATTTGAGCAAGAGTCAAAAGTTAGCCGAAATTTTTGAGGAAATCTTTTGTATTAGATTATATTTTGTTATTTTCTGGCATGCTTATCTGAGACCGTTGGCATTGCGTCGGATAAGGTCTGTAGGTCATCTTTAGAGTATGATGTAAAGGTTTTGTAGCCCTAAATTTCGTCTATATATAATGGATGCCCCATTACGCTGCTCACTACACTAAGAGTTTATATCTATAAGCTTTCTAGCATCAAACTTCTCCTTCTGTACAACCTTTATAGCTAAGAAAAATATGGCCGGCAATAAATCTTTCAATTTAAATTTTGAGGCTGGCAAGGTAGAGCTGGATCTAAATCTTAGCCTGGAGAATTATAAGAATAAGAGATCCATGGAAGAGTCACCAGAGGTTAAGAAAAGAAAAAGGGATGTAGTAGAGTTAGAGGATGTTAGCACAGCAACATCTTCTAATAATGAGCTTGCGCTTATGAGACAAAAGATGGAGGACTTGGAAAGACTGATAAACCGCCACTTTGAGGACCAGGGGAGATTGATAAATCGTCTCTTTACAGAACAAGAGAAGCTTTTGAACCGTCATTTTAGGGAATTGGCGAATAGAGTTGATAGACATTCGATGTTTGCAACTCAAAATTTTCGTGACCAACAAGCGAGATGTATTGACTGTATGAATGGAGTGACTTCTGCACTTCGCCAAATTTCCCAGACGTTTCCTCCAGAAACTCTTTCTAGGCTGCAACGATTAACTTCCTCCTTAAGGTCTGAAGCACCTTCTTCTTCTAGACCTGGAGCATCTTCTGCATTTCAAAAGCCTCCTCGTTCTTAATTTATCTTTTCTTTTGTTTGTACCTAAAGCTGATGTTTGATCTAATGTTTAAGTATTAAAATTATCTGTTTTGTAAATCAAGTTCAGCTTGTTGCCTGTAACTTATGTATTAGAAATAAAAATATGTTGAACTTGTTATATTTTGTACTTGATTGTGAAAATTCTAAGAGAGAGAATGAGATATAAACAAAATATTGGCATTTGCTTCAATCTTGAGGTAAGTTTTGAATTCGGAGGACCGAATTCTTTTAAGGGGGGAAGAATGTAATATCCCAAGAATTTTTATGAATATTTAAAGTCTGATTTGAAGTTTAGTGAAAAATTTAATTATGTGGAAAATTTTCTTTTTGAATTAGTGAAGAAAATGTGGAAATAGAAATTTTTATTTTTAATTTAGGAAATTTTTACAAATTCTCAAGGACTAAAGTGAAAAGAAAAGAAAGTATAGAGGACTTTTGAGAAATGACCAAGTAGGAACCCGAGAAGAAGAATAGAGCTTATGGGAATGAATTATGAGTCCGGTACCGAAAAGATGATGGATTCGAGGTTAAAGTGGAGTTTGAGATATTGAGAGGGACTAAAGTGAATAAGGAAATTTGTGGGGCACCGAGGATTTAGAAACACCTGAGGTGAGATTTTATGAATTTGCTTTTGCTAGTCTTGACTGAGGGTCAATTGCAGAGCAAGTGATAATTTCACCCCGGGCGAGTATATAGGTGGCCTCACCTATTTTTTTATTCATTTTTCTCCTTTCCTCTCTCTCTTCACTTTCTCTCCTCTCCTTCTCTCTTTCTTCTCTCTAATTTCTCTCTCTACTCTCCAACTCTACAACCGGGCTTTGAAGGGCGGATCTCGGGCTACGGGGCGAGCCTCTAGGAGCCAAGCAACGTAGGGAAAGCAAGGAATCGAGGTAGAAATTTCTATTTATTAAGCTTTTCCCTATTTTCTAGTTTTAAGAGTGTTTGAGGAAAAATCGAGATTCCGGCTTCGTTTCTCGATTAAAATTGGTGATTTTGGTGTCTAAATGCTCCTTAGACATTAAGGGTGAGATCCTATGGAAGAAATCATGAAAAACGGTGAAGATTTGGCCAGATTCGGGCCAAAACCGAGAGAAAGTCGGGAAGGGTCGCGATCGTGGCGCCTAGGCGCCAAGGACATGTGGGGAAGAGAAAGGCATGGCGCCCAGGCGCCACGTGGGGCGCCTAGGCGCCGGGCATGGGTGGCGCCCAGGCGCCAGGTGTGTCGGAAAACCTTAGCTCATTTTCAATCGGCCATAACTTCTTCATCCGGACTCCGTTTTGGGCAAACTTTATATCGTTGGAAAGCTCTTTGAGTCTAGTTTCCAATGGTATAAGTTTCATTTAGATATTCATTACCGATTAGGAGTTATGACTTAAGATGTGAGTAAAGGTCGAGAGTAGTGGTAGGAAATTTCTCTATTTCGTAACCCTAATGGTTTTTGTCTGGTTACAATAGGAATGGTCAAGGTGCAAAGTGGGAGTGCCGAGAGCGTGAAATCCAGGTGAGTGGGTTAATACTTGCTATGATTAAATATCTGTTATTGACTTTTTGCATCATAGTGGAAATATGTTGTATATCCAAGTTTGAAGAGGATGATGTGGAACGATGAGGCATAAACAATTGTGGAACGTGTCTGGTAATGTAGATAATTATATTTTCTTATTTTCCCATGAATGGAGGTTATATAATGGATTGTGAATGGCATGTGAACTGAGTTGAATAATTGTTCTATATTATGGGTTATGTTGTATACATGCTATGTTGCTGGAACCACATTTATTATGTTGTGGCTTGAATTGTAAATGACTGAGTTGTGTATGTGGCTCAAGATTATGATTGAGGATGTTTTTATATATGATTGTGATTGTGATTGTGTTTGACTGGAAAGGAAAGGCATGGTGGTGCACCCCATGGAGAAATTTATGTGAAGTTATAAGGGTGGAGATTATAAATGGAGCGATAAGGGTGGATGCGGCAGGGGCCGCGGGCAACGATCCAGAGGTATTCTGGACGACCCGGTTGGTACGGGAAATTTGTGTGAAATTGATTTTACCGATTGTTGTTGTGAACTTTTGAATTATGTTGAAATGTATTTGATTTATTTGGATATTGTCGTGAAGTACTACGAATAATATCATATCATATGATGATCGATTTACGTATGATTGCTGCATGTTATCATTATGATGTATGATATTTTTTTGTCATAATGTTGTGTTATCTACTCACTGGGCACGTGGTTTGCTCATACCCCTCTTATTGATATTTTTTTTCAGAGTTGACAGCTGAAGGTAAATATCGGAACAAGGAATTATGGATCCTTAGTCCATGATTACCTTTTCATTTGTTCAGGATAAAGGTATAATAGTTAAGTTTTATTCTAAGTTGTATAAATCTAGAAATCTCTGTAATCGGGTAGGTTCATTCACTGATGTAATGTGAGTAATTGTAGTATGTATAAAGAACTCGTTTTGGTTGCATGAAAAAGAATTGTATGATTTTTAAGAGAAAGATAGGCTTACGGAGGTGAAATGAAATTCACTTTCCGTGCCGGTCACGTGCTCAAATTTTGGGACGTGACAAAGATGGATTACAATACAATCAAATTCACACTTTACAACCAGCAAGATCCAAAAATTCAAACCAGCAAATTCAGTTGATTCCATATTTCCATCCCCTTTCCAGTTCAACTAATAATTTGATTCCATAATAAATTATTGGATTTTCATTCATCCAGATTGAGTCACTGCGTAAGCTTTTACAAATACAGAGTATGACAAATTTCAAACATAAACCCTACCTTTGCACTGTCGAATGAATAGGCGGGTGAAAGGGATGGCGAAATTTGAAGAAAATACAGAGGAATAAGAAATTTGAAGATTTCAGCTTAACTCTGCGTCTTGACTTCGAAAGCAGTGCAGACTATCTGGCGAAGGTGTTGCTGAATGGACAGGCGAGTGAAGGGGATGGCGAACGGACCAATTGGTGAAGGTGATGGCAACTGGACGACCTGGTAACCGGAATGGCGAAGGAATGCTTGCTGACGAGATGAGAGATTAGGGCATGAAAGAGAAGGGGGAACGCACGAAGAAAGGGAGGAGAGCTGTCGCGTTTCAATCGCAGAAAGTAATGAACAGTGGGGGAGGGTGTTTTTGTACAAACACCATATAAAATAATACATACCAAATATTTTATTTTCTCTTTCCTCTTCTATTTTCTATCTCATACCAAACATTTTTTTTCTATCTTCCTTTTCTCTTTTCTATTCTCCTTTCCTTTATATTCTTCATTTCCTTTCTATTCTTACTTTGCACTGCGAACCAAACAGACCCTTATTTCAATAGGCCAGAAACATTATTTAGAATTGGCTCATAAAGAGAATAAAAGTCTGACTTTACAATGGGCCAAGGAGAATGGTAAGTACAAGAGCCCAAAAGAAGTAGGGGTTACTAAAACTTTAGTTTCTCACTTAAAAAAAAAATCCATTCCATTGGGCCAGCTGCAACGTTGCTTCCTATAGGGAGTGAATTGACTATAGCCACTACAAACATAATGGAAGAGCATACTATCACAAAGAAAGCAAGAAGGACTGAAGGAGGCTAGATTTTGTGTCAATTCTGTAGAGTCATTTGGATCAAACTATAGGAGCAAAAATGGCCTTCTTCGACCACTAGCTATGACTGAAGAAGGAAAAAGAAAAAGACATATAACCCAAATCTTTGACACAACGACATTGCGTGGAAGGAACTCAAAGCAGTGTAAATTGGGAGAGAAGATAGGTTTGTCCATAGTAGCAATAACAGGAAAATGAATGCAACTCCTCTCCTATTAGGCATCGAGATTGGTAGTGGAAGGATGCTGGTTTTTTTATTTCTGCCATACCGAGGGGTTTGGGACAATTTATAGGAGTAAGAACATGCAACTGCAGCTATTAATGGCAATAGAAGAAAGTAACTAGGTTTGTGACCAATGTGGAAGCCAAAAGATGTAGGAACCGGGTAAGGCAACCCCCATACACTTAAATCTTCTCTCACAAAATCAAATGGGGATGTTTATGAGTTATTCCAAAAGCATGGGCAAATTGGTTATTGCGGGGCAAAATTTAGTGATGAAGGCTGGGACTCTTTGTTAGAGCCTCAAGTTTTTGGAGCATTGGGTACATCAGTGAATGATGTACTAGTAAATGGAAGACCAGAGCAATTGGTTTAGATAGAGAGGATTGTCTCTCATAGTGTCATTACCTTAAAAATTATTAATGTATTATCACTCTCATTTGATGTAACTAAGAAAATTGGAAGTAAAATGGAGCTGCAAGTTCAGGATGGGATAGTGAGGCAAAGCATACTTATTGTGAATAAAGAAGTGTATACATGGCAAGGGCTACCTAAGTTTAATGACAATTGGGAGAGAAGTGGCAATACTATACTCCATATTGCTTGGTTGGAAAAGCAAGAAGAAGGTCCAATTGAAAAGAAGCCACCGGTCTCAACTTTAAAGTCTCACATTGAGGGCAAGGTGAAACTTCGAGAGCAGGGTAATGTTGGGCCCTTAAAGCAATACACTAGAAAAGGGAAGGGCATTGATGGAAAACAAAAAATGAATGAGGAGAACAAAAGGTAATGGAGCAGAAGATAGTATGGGTGCAACAAATATGGATTCATATCAACTCTAACGAGCTCAAGCATCCAGCTCGACTTTAGCCACAATTTTAACCGTAAAGTTTTTTAGCCACAGTTATAACCGTGGCTAAAGTCAAGCCAGATGCTTTAGGCACTGGAGCTGATACGCATGCAACAAACAGGATAACTAACTTATCATAGGGGTAGGGCTGAGTTGGCTAGAGGTTTATAAGGGTCTTTAGTGGAGAGGATTAAGGGAGGAAAAAATATGGGAAATGGTTTGGGAGAGAGCTAAACCTCTCAAAAGTCTAGCATTGGTGCTGTGTTTTGAGTGTTCTTACTGTGTCTTTGTGTTTTCTGCATTTAATCTTTTATTTGTTATATTGCGCTTTAGTGTGAGGTTTCTCCAGTGTGTGTTTGTCTATCTTTTCTGTGAGTGCTGTTTTGTGAATAGTTATTAGCTTGTAAACATCTCTATCCCACTAGTAGAGATTTATCCACATATTGAAATATAATCTTCGGTATTTAGTTTTGCCTTTTATTGTGTTTTCAATCATTTTATTGTCTGGGCTCTTTCATTTACCAACAAACATCAACTTACATAAGGCGGCTTGTGCTATAAATAATCTTTGTCCACTTTGCTCTGTTGAACCTGAAACACACTTGCACACTCTAGACTGTACATATGTTATATCTATTTGGCTCTCCTTATGCCCTCCACAGCAAGACTTCTTTGACAAAAATCTGAAACAATGGTTACATACAAATTCTCTTGATACCAGACACAGTCATCTTAATGTTCCATGGAATACAATATTTCTATATTTCATCATAAGCATTTGGCTGAGAAGAAATGCAACTTTTTTCAGTTCAAGTACTCTCCCTCAAGCAGTCTTCAAAAGGCAATCACTCTTTAAAGCTGTTGAATTTTGGACTGCTATCCCTAATACTAGGCTAAGCAGAAATCAGAATACAGTGGATTCTCAAACTCCATCTCCTACTTGGCTAAAACCAGCGTATGGTTGGTGCGAACTTAATGTAGATGGTTCTGAAAAAAAGGGAAAATTGCAGTTGAAGGAGTGGTGAGATCTGAAAAAGGCGAATGGATAATAGTTTCACAAAATTTTTAGGAGCAGGATTAGCTGTGTTGGCAGAAGCATGAGCACTCCTTTTAGGCTTAGAAATAGCCATCTCCCTCAAGGTTATGAAGTTAGAAAATCGAAATTGATAGCCAACTAGTCTACAATATTTTGACTCATGATAAAAATGTTCATTATCCTTTGGCTGTCTCATTTTCTAACTGCAGGTACCTTCTTAGTTCATTTCTACAATATAAAATCCACAAAATCCCAAGAAGTTGTATCAGCTGTGCAGATATTATGGCGTGTTTGGTAAGAGACTTGAGAAAAGAATTGAAAACCTTTTTGGAAGTCCAGCTTGTGTTTCTGCTGTTTAGTTGGAAGAACTTCGATATTTGTTGCTACTGTATCTTTTGCATTGTTTGCTGCCGTCAGTTATTGCTTATATAAGTCTTAAAGGCTCTAGCTTGTCCTGTGCTCTTATTTGCGTTTTAATATCATTTCTACTTTCACCAACAAAAAAAAAAAGGCCCTTTACTGTCAAATTTATGAGCGCACACAGAATGACACAATTTAATATGATTTGGAGTACCTGCTTTTTCCCTCAAGGAAGTAGGCTGTTTTTTTTTTTAAAGCAAAGTAGCAACTGCCACCAGTCCACTAATTTTTTTATTTTTTTAGTATTAAATATATTTTTTTGTTTTAAAAAATTATAGATAGATTTTAAATACTTTTTTATTGTTCTTTGTGTCTACTTTCATAGGCTTAAAAAATTTTAAATAAATCACAAATAAAAAAAAATTTCAAATAGATCACAATTAAATTTTCTAAAATTTTTTTTTTTAAAAAAAATATTTAATATTCAAAAATAAAAAAAATTAGTGGGCTGGTGGCCGCCGGCTGCCTCCTAACTGATAAGCAGCCACCCCAAATCCAATTGAATATGGATAGGGTTTTTTTAATTTTTTTAATTATTATTATTATTTGTTTGCTTCGCTAAGCTTTTTCTGACCCCTGCAAAACGTCACAGCTAACGTCAATGAAAAACAAGGACCAGAAAGTTCCCGTCCCTGGTCTCATCTTCTCGCGGCTATAAATAGTTGAATAGGTAGCCCAAACAACAGGGAAAGCATAGCGCTCTGGACTGCACACTGGCCACTGCGCAGTGATAGTTGGATTCAGCAGACGGGACAAGAACAATGTCAGGCCCAGAATGTTGCTCAAACCCTCCAATCCTCAACCCCAGTGGAGGAGCTGGTCATGTCGAAAAAGTTGGGGGTGTCGATTCCTACGTCTCTGGCTCCGCTGACTCCAAGCTTGCGGTTCTTCTGATCGCCGATATTTTTGGTAATTCAAATTTTCTTTTTTTAGCATTTCTTTCACTTGCTTATAGACTTTTTATGATACATCTATGCTCTTTGATATGGCTTATGGGTTATATGGGTATTTGATTTTGTGGTTGAGGATTGTATGTAGTGATTATCTTTGATTGTGCGGAAGATTACCACGGTCTCCTTTGGGTTCTGTCATCAGTTACTCCCCCCCTTTTGGGATTTGCTACATTGCTCTATATTTGGCCGCAGAATCAATAGGCTATGAACTGTTGATCGATGAAAGGAGTTTCCCACCCCCCCCCCCCTTTTTCACGATCATAATTTAAAACATTTGAAAACTGGAAATTCAAAATTTCCTGCTGAAGTTTGTTTGGGAGAGGAACTGTTTGATGTGCACTTCTATTTTATTTTTCATACAGACTGTCTTTAGTGTCTTATTCGCCTTTTGAACTCTTTCCTGTTCTCAACTGATAGAGATGAGGCCTTAAATGGCAACGAGGGCCTCATAGTGGACCAAGGGAATGGGCCCAAGGTCTGGAGAGTGTATGAAAGGAAAAAGAGAGGGGCAAGGGCAGAGATGTAATTGTGTGCATGTTATTGTTAGTGGGGACGCGTTATGTAGCAGAGGGGTGTGTGTGTGCGAGGGAGGGAAAAAAAGGTTTGTCAGTTGTAGTGGGGTGGAACACCTTGAGTGCCAAGGATTCTGCAGGAACAGCAGCTCTGGAAGGGGGTTTATTGCTTGTAATCCCATCTTTTATCTTAATCTGAATATTTTCATCTCTAGTCTCTAACATCAACATTTTAAATCTTCTCGTTCTTGTTTTGTCGATTGGGGCCGATAGGTTGGAACTGTTTTTCAATGTAAGAGAAAAGAAGTGGAATTTTATGCTGTTCTTTAATTGGTGAAGTTACAAGGTAGTTTCTTTTAGATTTTATGGTAGTTAATATTCAAAACTTGTTCCTTGTACTATTTCTATCTTGAGATCTTAGGCCCAATTTGGGGTTTATTGAAATTTATGGTTCAAAAGATCAATTAACATTTCAATTATCATGTTTGAGTTTTGGGGTACCATTTACGAAAATTTGTGAAATTATGTGCTTTTACTTCTGTAAGTCTTTATTTTGGACATATATGAACTATCATTACTCTCAAAATCTAGTCGTGCTATAATGCCTTAATCTCTGAAATATTGATGTGTATCTGCCGTACCATTTATATTTACTAATTTCTGTTCAATTATATGCATGATATCATTTTTTTTTAACCAAACTGAAGATGACTAAAGGTAGTATGTTGGGAAGCTGTGGTATTTACATGGAATTGATTATAATGTTTTTCATCCGCTTTAATGGTTGGTTACTTTAACCTATATCATCTCTTAACGTGCTCAACATCTCTGCAGGTTATGAAGCACCAAATTTGAGGTATGACTAATTCTTCTGCCTGCTGTTGGAGTCTTAATTTTCCATGGTTTAGTTTCCTGCACAGTAAATTGTTTTGGTGTCTTTTTGCATGAAGCTGCAGTGTAGCTGACATGCATTATTTTATATATTCTGGACCTTGATATTCCGGTTTCAAAGTAATGCCTATTGTAATTGGTAGGGATAAAGATAGTTATTAGCCTGTTAAGTTGTTCAATGCTTTCCCTTCAATAAGTTTTGGGTGATTGACATCCAGTGCCTGTTGATGGTAACAACGCTGTCCTTGCTAAGGATCAAATTTCATATCTATATCTCATTGAATCCAATTGCTCATTTCTATTATGGATTCACGGAATTTAGGAAGTTTGTAGGGATGATGATCTGCATATTATTCTGAAGAACCTACTTTTCTTCTGTATACCATTAGCTCAGCTTTTCCTTTAGGTGGCATTGACAGAACTTAATCTTGGTGGGGAAATGGAAAAAGCGACTACTTATCTTTTACAAGAGAAAACAAATAGGCACACTGGAAGTATAATTTAGAAAGTCATAGTTGGTTAATGAAAGCAATGCTGATTACTGTATGCTGTCTGTGATTCTTTGGTATATAAATGGGTTATTGATTGTCTTAGATGATGCATATGTGATATAATTATCTGGTTTAATGGGATATATATGTTTTGTTATAATTTTCTCAAGGTTGTTCTCTTAAAGTATACCATCAGTAAGATTTAACTATATTACTCTTTTTTTTTAAATTAATTTCCTTCTTTTTCATTTCAACTTCGCTTACATGCTAAATGTGGTGTGTTACTGGAAAGTAATATCATTTGTTTTCTGTTGTGAAGGAAGCTTGCAGACAAGGTTGCTTCTGCAGGATATTATGTGGTTGTTCCTGATTTCTTCCATGGTGATCCTTATGTTCTCGAGAAGCTTCCTTTACCTGATTGGCTAAAAGATCATAGACCGGTTAGTTCTTAGTTTTTTTTAGTGTATGTGTGGGCTCGTGTGTACAACTTGTTGTATTTCAGAAAATGAACTTTCTTTCTTTTAAATTTGATATCCGATTTTGAAAAGATTACTTAGGCCTCATTTGTTTGCTATCAATGAAAGTCTGAATTTGATTCATTTAAACTTCAGACCATTTAGTTGTTTTTTTTATTTTTTTTAAGTGTTTAATATATCTGAATACATCTTAATGAATCAGTGACAAGTCTTGATACCAATTAGATGTATTATTTATTTGACGCCAAAATACACTTTACCCCCATAGACTTAGCCTTATGTGTACTTTGTCTCTCATAAACTTTAGCGCCAAAATACACTTTACCCCCATAGACTTAGCCTTATGTGTACTTTGTCTCACATAAACTTTAGCACTTAATAAATAAGTAAATATCACCCTCAAACTTTACAATATGTGCAAAAAAACCCTTTCGTTAAATATTCTATTAACTAAACTAACAATCAATACTTATTTAGTAAGTTCTAAATTTTTATATTCAATATATAATTCTATTTATTAATATTGATTTTATCAATATTTCATAATATATGTTTAATTACTATTTTATTTGGATATTAATTTTTACTAATAAATGTATTAAGATGCTTAAAAAACAAACAGTCTTAATCATTCAGTATTTAGATTCAAAGACAGTATCTTAATATTCAAATATGTATTCAAATTCAAACATTTTAATCTTGAAAGAAAACAAATGCCCCCTTAGTGGATTCAGACACCTGGCTTATATACTGTTTCCATTATAATAGTTGGGTGTTCACAAATATTATTTAGTAGCCTTCCATCTTTATGACATGATTGGATTCTTGGATCAAGCATTATAAATTGCCACTATCAAACGTATAATAATTATGCTTTGGTTGTGATGGACGCATTATTAAGAAGAGTAGAAGACATATGGAAGAAGGGGAGGGAGGAGGATTGGAACTAATGAACCCACATACATAAGCCCAACCCAAGCCAGAAACAATTTAGTTTATGCTAGAAACAGGGAAGACGGGGGCAGAAAGGGAATTACAACAAAAGCAACCAGCTTTGATAGTAGTAGTTGACATGGAGTGTGGGGGAAGAGCGAGAAGGTAGTGGCAATGTTTTATGAAGGAAGGAGTCTAGCAGCAGAATGAGGGTAGTCTGTTATGGTCCCTTCTATAGGATCTTGTTATGGGTCTAGATACAGTAAACTCAGAGGGAAGGAGAGAGGAATTTGATTTCTTTTTCTTATCTATGTTGATGGTTTCGATTACAGAGAGAACCAAAATCTCTAGTTTTCAACACAAGGTTTCTTTGACAATAAAACTGATCTGATACCTTCTTTCTGAAACTAACAAGTTATAAATACAATGTGAGGGCATAACTCCCCCTTAAAATAAGCCTAACTCCCCTTAAACTAAGGACATGGCTGAAACTATCCTATAACTAATCTAAATCTCTAATAATTTAAATAAAAACATTTTTTTTGATAGAAAAAGAAATATTACTAAGAAGAGAGAGATACAAAAGGAAATGAAATAATACACAGTAATGGGAGGACAAGAAATCCTAGTATGAGAAAACTAAAAAGAGAGAAAAGAACTAGAAACAAAACGACACCCCACAAAGTCCCTTAAAAGATTAGTGTAACAAAGCCCTTCAATCCCTATAAACATCAAATGGAGGCATCCCCTTGAACATCCCGTTGGCTGAAACCCACAAAGAAGTCACATGGCAAATTCAATCCCATAGTACGTGGGGGGGAAGGCACCGGTCATTAAACACTCTAGCATTTCTTTCCATCTAGATGCACCACGCAATTGCGAACATAGCTGTTTTTCATAGAGTTTTGTTCTCCTTCGTGTAGCCAAAGTCGGTAAAATTAGTCATAAGGAGTGTACCAAGATCTATTGGGCAAACCCAATTCTCACCAAAGAGACCAAATAACCTGTTCCAAATGCCCCAAGCCACCTCACAATGCAGAAACAAGTGGTTGTTTGTCTCTGAATGCCTCATGCACATCACACAAACGTCAGGGGATAAAGCCTTAAGAGGCCGTCTGACTTGGTACAGATCATTAGTATTAATTCTATTGAGCACTGCCCTTTACAAAAAGACCTTGACCTTTAAAGGCGCCTTGACTTTCCAAAAAGACCTTTTAAGTTGCGAAGAGACAGTAGGATTGCGAATCAAAGAGTTGTGAAGAGAAGCGCAAGTGTATCAGCCTGAGGAATCCAAATTCCATAGTCTCTTATCAGGAAAAGGCGATAAGCAAATCGGGTCCAGAGTGTCCAACAACGAAGAGAGGTCAGTCAGAAGTGTGTCATTAACATTTCTGGTGAAATGGAAATTCCAACCAGATTGGTCTATTAGCAATGGGGGCATCATGTAAATAAGACAAAGAAAAAAGACGCGGGAATCTTTCTTTTAAGGGGATAGGACCAATCCAACTATCTTCCCAAAAACGAATGCGAGTGTTGTCGCCAACAGTCAAAGACAATGAGGGAAAGAAAATGTGGTATACGTGGGAGATCGCTTTTCAAGGACTTGCATGCGTAACGAAACCTCCCAGACTAGCATCCCATCCATTCCGATGAAGCCCATATTTAGCTTTAATCACCTTGTGCCATAAGGAGTTTGGCTCTAAAGGGAATCTCCATAACCACTTAGCCAACAGGGATATGTTTTTAGACACTAGATTACTAAGACCCAAACCCTTAGATCTGCATCAAACTTCCCAACTGGCCAAATGATCTCTCTTTTTCTCCCCTCCATCAGACCAAAGCAAATCTCTCATAATCCTCTCAATTTTCCGGGCCACTCCAACCGGAATCTTGAACAGGGACAAAAAGTACAAAGGCATACTAGATAAGGACGCCTGAATTAAGGTCAATCTCCCCCCTAAGGAAAAGTGGGATCCTTTCCAACAGTCAAGCTTGGGGGAAATTCTTTGGATGACAGGATCCCAGAAAGAAACTGCTCGAGCATTGCCTCCAAGAGGAACACCTAGATACGTAAGAGGCCAATTGAGTACCTTGTAGCCCGCAATCTCAGCCAACTGCCTCAGAGAACCTTCCTGAATGTTAATGCCAGCTAAGCCACTCTTACCCATAGGCTCGACTCAAGCTCAAACATCTGAATCAGAGAAGTATTGTGGTTAGTGTGAGAAAGAGTGAGCTTTCAATATTGAGTGTTGTAATTTTTCTTCAAAGTTGTCTTAATATATTTAGTGCCCAAGAGTGTTGTGTTCAACAATTGGTCTGATATAGGCTTTACATCTCTTGGCTTTGGCACCAAATCCCAAGTCTGGTTTTGCTTAAGTGCATCAATCTCTTCTTTCATGGCGATAATGGTTGCGAAATCACTCACTTGCAGTTCGCTGATGACACTATCCTCTGAGAATCCCTCTATCAGAGCCCTGTCTCAACATGCAGTTTAGGACATCTGTTGCTAGAGTAAAAAGAGAGGGAGATAACGGGTCACCTTGTCTAACCCCATGTTGACCTTTGAACCAGGCTTTGGACTGCCTGTTAATAATAATCAAGAAGGCCACCGAGGAAAGACATCCGTTCATCCAGCGCCTCCATCAATCACCGAAACTCTTGTGACGGAAAATCCAATTCAAGAAGTCCTAATTAACCGTATCATAAGCTTTCTCAAAGTCCAGTTTGAACACGAGTCCTTTGTTCTTTCTACGTCTGACATCCTCAACTATCTCGTTAGCTATTAAGCTAGCATCGAGAATTTGTCGCTCGGTAATGAAAGTACTTTGGTCCTCCGATATGGAGTTCCCAACGACCGCACTCAGCCTCTCAAAGAGCACGTTGGCGATGATTTTGTACACACTAGTAACCAAACTAATAGGCCTGAAATCCCTCACCTTAATGGATTTATTGTTTTTGGGAATGAGGACAATGAAAGTAGAGTTCATGATGGTCGGTATGCATCTAGTATGAAAGAATCCTCCAAATACTTTCATCAGATCTTCCTTCACAATCGTCCAACAAGCTTGGAAAAAAAGTTGAACCCGTCAGGCCAAGGGGCCTTATCCTTGTCCATCTTCCAAATAGCATTTCTAACTTCTTCCTCCTCAAAAGGTCTTTCAATCCAATTCCCCTGAACATCGTCAATGGGAGACTAGTCCAAGCCCTTGAGCATTGGCCTTTCGTGCAACTCCTCTGTGTATAGCTTCTTGAAAAAATTGGTCACATCGTCAGAAATTGTCTCATTATCCTTGACAATAGTACCATCATCCACCTCTAGCTCTTTGATGAAGCTCCTCCTCCTCTTCCCGTTGACCACCTTATGGAAGAAATTAGAATTCACAACACCCTCATGAGCCCACTTAATTCTGCTCTTTTGACGCCAACTTATGTTTTCTTTATTGCTAATGTCATCCAAAGCGTTTCTGAGAGCCACTTTGCGCTCGATAAGGGTTGCCTCCAGCCCACCTTGGCTCTCAAGTTTGTCAAGAACTTCGAGCTTCTTAAGAATATCTTTCTTTTGGGCTCTGATGTCCCCAAAAACTTCCGAGTTCCAGATCTTCAACTTTTCCTTCACAAATTTCAGTTTCTTCATGAACTTAAAACCCTCCCATCCAGGGTTCGTGCATTCTGACCACCACATCTCCATATTGCTAAGGAAAGACAGATGTTGTAGCCACATATTTTCAAAGCTAAAAGGGGTAGGACCCCATTTTATTCTGCTAGTCTCGAAGATGATGGGGAAATGATCGGATACCAAGCGCGAGCCCACTTCTTGGATAGGATTAGGAAAAAAATCCTCCCATTTAGGGGTGATCAAAAATCTGTTGAGACGCGAAGAAACTATCGAATCCTTGTTGACCGACCAAGTAAACTAGGCATTGGATAGGGGGAGGTCCCTAAGCCTGCAATCCCTGATAAAAGTGTCAAAACCTCTCATGCTAGCAATGATCCTAGATCCACCTAGCTTCTCGTTGGGGAAGCGCACAACATTAAAATTGCCGCCAATACACTAGTGAGGGTTACAGAAGCCATAAAGATAAGACAGCTCCTCCCAAAGGTCACCCCTTAACCAAGGCTTCGTCGGACTGTAGACATTGGTGAGCCACCAACACCCTTTGCCCTTGAAGTTAAGTAATATTGAGAGAGAAACAATACCCACAAGCACTTCCACTTTGGAGGCAACCCGAATGTCCCAAATAATCAAGAGATCGCCTGAGGCACCAGAAGAAGGCATAAACTCTTAATCCTTGAATTTACAATCCCATATGCTTCGCACTAGAAATCTATCCAACTTCCCAAGTTTGGTTTCTTGGATCAACCCAATATATGGTACTACCCGCCTAAAAACATCTTTCAGCTTTTTTCTTTTAAGCGGATTACCAAGGCCATTCACATTCCAACTTAAGATCTTCATAAAGAACTTGACTTACCCTTCCCTCTCTTAGATTTCCCATAGTTAATCGAGGAAGCCAACCTTTTTATCTCACTTTCGACTTTTTTCTTCTTCATTTGGTAAGTCCTAGGCGATACTATCACCTTAATCTCCTTTCCGGATTTATCTCTCAATTTAAAGTTAAGAGATTCAATCAAAGCTTGTGGATCTCAATTATCCTTCTCACCCCCTAATTGGCGTAGTAGAATGGAAGGACCCCCTTTCTCATTGTCCTCCCTAATGGCACAAGAAGATTTGTTTGGATCAAGGTGGTGGTTAGTGCCCTCACGAGCGATGTCGTTACGCATGCAATTCCCTGCAAAACCAAACTGAGGCACACCAAGATCATTAAGAATAGAGTTAGAATTGTTAGATTGGAAAGAAAAGATATTGTCTTTAAGGGAATGAAGGGAAGAAAGTAGAGGCGCCTCCGGGACATTGGCAGTGCTCAAAAGATTAATACAATTCTCTGACAATTCATCATGCCCCTTAGAGACTTCAACATCCTTATTATGCAGAAAGAGTCGATGAACATCTTCCAATCCGTCATCAATGTCCCCTGTTGAATATTCCTTTGTAGAGATCTGTTTCTCGATTTGTTGAATTAGCAAACCTTCGTCGCTGTCAAAATCAGACAACGGACAATCTTTCTCAGAGGTGTTCTCCTTTTCCCCGCAAGAGTAAACTTCTGTATCTGTTAAGCCTAAATCGCTGCTGGGGGCTTTGGGGGAACACCCAAAGTGCCAGGATGTATTGCCAAGTCAGGGGACAATCTTTCGTCTACTTTGCGTGGGTTTTGCTGGCTGTTGGAACATGGTGGCTTATTCCGGTCGGCTTCTAAGTGGATTCCGGTGCTGTCTAGGTTAACGGTGGCATCCTAATTCTTCCTCAACGTCTGGCCCGAGTTCCCCTCTAGCATTCCTCTCTGAATGTGATGCGACGGATCGAAGATAAGCAGTGGCTGGACAACTAGGTGCTCCGACGGCTTCTTTGGCACTCCATGGTCATCATCGGCTGAGACTGTGCAAGTCCGGCCACCTTCCACTGGTTGCATCGATCTGGACGAGGTTGCTAGAGTTCGCGGGTTGTGAGGCTTCAGATGTACTCGTGCCCGATTTGCTTGGGTCGGGTAGTCTCCGTGGGACTGGTCCACGTGCTCAATCTGTGGTTTTAGGGCTTTGTTGTCCGTCCAGCTCTTCGAGACCCATCTGGGAGCTGGTGGCCCAAAGGATTTGGCCAGGGTAACTCGTGTTGCTTGTGTGGGGCTTGGGCCTAGGGCGATGAGGACTTAGCTTTCTCTTAGTTGGGCCTTTGTTTGCAGTGGGTACTCACAATAAAGCCCAGTATACCCTTCTCGTTCCCTCAGGATCTACCATTACCCTTAGCTTTCTCTTAGTTGGGCCTTTGTTTGCAGTGGGTACTCTCAATAAAGCCCAGTATACCCTTCTCATTCCCTTAGGATCTACCATTACTCTAAGGGTCCTCAAAAAAACAAAGCCAAAGGTTCTCTTTTTGAGTCCTTCCATTTTGTTGCTACCCATCACATCTTCTGCTACTGCTTTTCCTTTTTTGTGAAGGTCAAGTTGCCCGAGGGAGCCAAGGCCAGGTAATACTCCCTTAGCAACCCCGTTGACCCAGCTTCTGCCAGCATTGTTGTCCAAATTTTTGGGCATGTCAAAGAAGTTGCCTGAGTCATCAGGGTGTCCACCTTCACCGTCCTTAGGCGAAAAAACAAAGCCAAAGGTTCTCTTTTTGAGTCCTTCCATTTTGTTGCTACCCATCACATCTTCTGCTATTGCTTTTCCTTTTTTGTGAAGGTCAAGTTGCCCGAGGGAGCCAAGGCCAGGTAATACTCCCTTAGCAACCCCGTTGACCCAGCTTCTGCCAGCATTGTTGTCCAAATTTTTGGGCATGTCAGAGAAGTTGCCTGAGTCATCAGGGTGTCCACCTTCACCGTCCTTAGGCGAAAAAACAAAGCCAAAGGTTCTCTTTTTGAGTCCTCCCATTTTGTTGCTACCCATCACATCTTCTGCTACTGCTTTTCCTTTTCTGTGAAGGTCACGTTGCCCGAGGGAGCCAAGGCCAGGTAATACTCCCTTAGCAACCCTGTTGACTTAGCTTCTACCAGCATTGTTGTCCAAATTTTTGGGCATGTCAGAGAAGTTGCCTGAGTCATCAGGGTGTCCACCTTCACCGTCCTTAGGAGTTTCTTTCTCAGTCACCACCTTCTTGCTTTTGAGAACATCAACGAAGGTTCTATTGGCATCCACAATAGAGTTTGATAATAGAGGTAGCCTTCTCCTTTTACCCTTCGAAGATTCAACCCCTTCAAAAGACATCAGGAAATTCAGGGCATGCCCAAAAGACTTCCATCCCCTTCCCCCCATTCCCTTGGGGATAATGACAGAGATCCGTTTTCCTCTTGGTGGAATTTCCGTGATAACCATGAAATCACCCTTGTTGTTTCTCCCTATCTCTGCTGAAAAGAGGGTACCCTACTCTTGACAGCTTCTCAATACAGACCCCATCCACTCGCCAGCTTTCAAAGTGTGGAAGACAGAAGAGAGCCACCTAGTTGAATCCCATCCCAAAAGAATAGAGAACAAAAGGCCTCTTCCTTTTTCAGTAATAGAGATTTTTGGAACATCTCCTATATGTTTCTTAACCAGATCAAAGGTCTTAGCTTCAATAACGAGCCTTTGAATCATCATTTTGACAAGAACTAGAACTAACTAACATGAATCAAAGCAAGCAAAGAGCTCAACAGTGGCAAAACATCTTTCAACAAGACAAGCAAATTCTAACAATGCAGAAAAATAAAAACATAATAGGATGATAAAATAATTTAAATAAAAACATAATAGCAGAAGGAAAATAAAAACAATCAAATGCATGATAAAATAACAACTGTACACGTCCCACTCGCACTACCGCAGATTACTAACATGTTCATTGTCATATTTTGGAGTAAGGAGTCTTGGAAGAGATTCTAGCCTCTCGAATGCTAGACTATAACTTTGCATTGTGTGTTTTTATTGGTGTGTGCTTAGTTGCTGTTTCTGTGGTGTAATGTCCTCTTATTGTTGTTTCTAAGTATTCCAGCTTTAACCATCTGTAACTGCTGTTATTCACTCATACATATATAATAGTGTTGTTGGTGTGATTATAGTTGTTCATGTTATCTAGACACTATCAAGTATGTAGATTCTAAGGTCTCTTTTAGTATAAATTTTATGAGAAAAAGAAATCTATAAATTATTCACCATCAACAAATAAAGTTTTTGACTAGTACCAATCACCGGATTTTTTTTTTATCTTTATTTTTTTTGCAATTACACTTATTATTCTTTTTGCAAATAGCTTAATTCTGGTCTAGTTTCAAAAAAACAAATAACATGGTAATTGTTGTCCAAAAATTCTCGAACTTGACATGCACTAAATTCTATGTGATTACTAGTTATGATAAAAGTCTCGGACCTAAAAACATTTCCAAACTGCGTCAAGTAACGTAATATCTTAAATTGTCCAGATTACTAATTTTGTGCAATCTTATGGTCTAGTTTCAAAAAAACAAATAACATGGTAATTTTTGTCCAAAAATTCTCAAACTCGACATGCACTAAATTCTATGTGATTACTAGTTATGGAAAAGTCTTGGACCTAAAAACATTTCCAAACTGCGTCAATTGATGTAATATCTTAAATTGTCTAGATTACCAATTTTGTGCAATCTTATAAAGTGCTTAAATGTTGTCCAAATGACCTAAAATTTGGTATTAGCGTACCTTAGGATGTTACCTAATGACAGGTAGGATATTTGGCTTGGCTGCTCTTTTTTACTAACAAAGCACCAAATTAATTAATTAAATGTCCATACCTAATATTATTTTAACCTTAATTTAATTCCATTAATAATATTTTATAATACTAATAATACTTATTCTAGTAATGGTGGGAACCGGTTGTTACATAAACTGTATGCACCATTCCCTTATGCTGTTATATTGTTCTATGCTGTTATATTGTTCAAATAGGAAAAAGGTATTGAAGTTGCAAAACCCGTAATTGAAGCCTTAAAAAGTAAAGGTGTTTCATCGGTCGGGGCTGCTGGTTTTTGCTGGGGTGGTGAGTGCCTCTTATTCCACTTATTCTTTGTGCTTTTAATTTTTTGTGTATATGTAGCAGTTTCAGCTCCTCTTTGGTGTATTTATTGATTCTATTTAATCACAAAAGATTTTATAGTTGAATTTGCATATATGTACTGATTTATTCCTGTCTTTACTGATGCTGACATATATATGTATATATTTTTCCTCTCTCAGCCAAGGTTGTGGTTGAACTTGCAAAATCTGGACTTATTAAAGCTGCTGTGCTATTGCACCCATCATTTGTCTCTCTGGATGACATCAAGGGTATGATTTTTCTATGCCTACATTTTCTTGTTAAGTTGCATACTCTGCTTTAGGGAAAGTGATGTAGCATTATCAGAAGTATGTTGCTGCTTCTAGTTATAAGATCAATTTAAGCATGTTTAAATGTTAACATGGAGCGTATTTTATATACAGCTGATTCACTCAAATGTATTTTTCTGTTTCTGTAATATAAACATTTGAATTTTACAATGAAATACCTACCTAAGCTACCGTAACCCACTTTATGACTTAGTAGAGTTTGAATCATTGATAACATCTGTCTGAAAGATGACAAAAGCCTGCATTGGGGATGGATATTTAAAAACCAGTTTTATATTCCTTCTTGACAACCTCATGATTGTTAGTTTTTTACTTAACCATTACTGACATACACAAAAACACTCATGTACAAAATGATTGGGAGTTTAATGATGTTTGAAAAGAGAGATGGAATTTATATATATATATATATATATATGTTTGTGCATGCTGTTCATATTGCCTTTCCTTCTTATGCAATTATGTATTAAATTTCTTTTAGTTTAATTGATTATGCAATGATTTTGTTATGCAAGGAACTTCTGTACTAACTCATCACTTATTATTTCTGAATGATCAAATAAATCAAGCAAAGGGAAGTTCATAAAGCAGTGACTGATATTTTCATGGTGTAATACTCAATAATTGGTCTTGTTTTCAGGTGTTAATATTCCAATTTCTATACTTGGAGCTGAGATTGACAAAGCTTCTCCTCCAGAACTTGTTAAACAGTTTGAAGAAGTCCTAACTGCTGAACCTGGGGTAAGATAATTTTTTCTTGGTTTTGTGGTTATGTATTATGTTGTTATACCTTGATGGTTTGCTAATGACATCAATTTTCATGTAGAAATAATGAATTCAATTGTTATTATACTATTTTTTTCAAGTACAAGCTGTTTTCTTTTTTCTATTCTGCTTTTGGCTGGTGGGGACAAATTGAAGTTAATTCATGTGTGTATATTAGCATATATTAGCTCTGACTATAGTGCATTCATGACATTCAATTCTGCTTAGTATCTTAGGCTACTGAGAAAACGTGCATCAACATATGACACCATCCTCTTGTCCTTTTCACATCAGTAATTGATAACATTCTTCCTTTCTTATCTTTTTCTCTTGAGCTGCAGATGATCATTGTAAATTACTAAATTTTGCTCCAGAGTAATTAATTTGGCTTTGAAATATAATAGAAAACGGATTTTTTTCTTTTGGCTTTTTAATTAGCTCTGTGTTGATTCATCACATGACTGAGACAAACTAAATTATGCATTTGGTACTGCCATGATTATGGAATTGGAAAGAACAAGCTTGTTCGTACTAGGGTTCAGTCTTCACATTCAGATTCTTCTCTCACATGATAATAAGCATATCCAAGCTTACACAAATTTTTGATATCTAATATCTAAAATGGGTTTCAAATTTTGGAAGGAAAAGATCTCTCCTCAATTTTCTAACAACAACAACAACAACAAAGCCTAATCCCACTAGGTCTCCTCAATTTTCTAACAATTTTATTAATTACTTATCTCTCTGTTTTGACCTCATAAAAAACATGCATATCTAAAATGGGTTTCAAATTTTGGAAGGAAAAGATCTCTCCTCAATTTTCTAACAATTTTATTAATTACTTATCTCTCTGTTTTGACCTCATAAAAAACATGCATACTTACACATAGGGCTTTGTTAACCTCCTGATCTTTTGTATGTAGGTTATCATTGTCCTCAATTTCAGTTGGGCAACAAATCTGTACCTCACTTAAACATTCAATGAATATATTGGTCTTGAAGACATTTAATATCATATTAATGGCACAAATTCTTAAAAATCTGAATCAATTTTCTGCTTCTTTTCCAATTCACATTTGAACCTACCTCCTTTCTCTCTATCTATACAAAAGTGTAGACCTGATGAAGAATGGGGAAAGAATTTTTGGAGTGATATGTTCAATTAAGGCTTGAATTAGGAACGCTGTTTCTTACTATTTCCTGTACTGTTTTAAGCGTGTTTAGCTAATGTACATGACAATGACATATGTGTGTGCGCACACCTGGCAAATAATTCATGGACCAAATTCCCAAGTTATCCTTGTGTATTGTACTTGTTGCTGCTGTCTAAAGTTTGTCATTCAACAAAGTTGAATCTGGGAAATTGGATATAAGTGTGCCTAAGTTTTCAATAACCAACGCTGGTAAGCATCAACTGCTTGGGAGTGTGTTACTGTGTTACCATTATCCTTCTGCCCTGAAATTAAACACCGTTCTTAAGGCAATTGTTTGTTATATATAATCTATCTGCATTTGATAAATCGCTAATGAACATATTTGTTTTGTGTAGGTTGATTGTCATGTCAAAATATTTCCTAAAGTTGCACATGGTTGGACTGTGAGGTACAATAATGAAGATGCAGAAGCAGTGAAGGTTGCAGAGGAGGCTCATCGGGACTTGTTGGCCTGGTTTGCTAAGCATCTCAAGTGAGAAATCTTGTTCTGTGAAAATCTTCTATGTGGATTGTATGAGAGTGACTCATTCTACATGCGTGTAAACTACAGTGTATGTAGCTGTTCTTTGAGGTTACTGCATATTTGTTGTAGCAGCATGTCTTGTGCATCCTATGAAACGTAGTAGTTGTCAAGGAAATAAGTGGTGGTTACATCGAAATATGACATTTTATGGAGTCTGATTGCGTTGTCACCTGTTTACTTTGTTTATTGAGTGATTTGCCCACTCTTCCATCTTGATTCTCAGTAGTCTAGTCCAGATTAAAGCCATGATCGAATAGCATAATTTTGCTTCATCCTGGTAATTGCACTCATACGTTGAGCTGTTGGCAGGCTAGGCACGTTTAGCCCACCTTTTAGGTAAATTGGGCTTTTAAAAAGTGAGCCTGTTTTTTGTTAGATTTTTTAGGCCCGGCGCGGGTTAGATGGGCTAATCCGCATAACCTGGGGGCCAATCCACTAACCCTTTTTTTTTTTATAAAAATTAATACTTAGTGACTACCACATTAATATTTGAGGTTTTTTTTCTCTCTGTCACATGAATATGATTGGTAGCTACCACATTAATATTTGATAATTGATTTAGATAGAATAAAGTGTACTAGTTTAATAAATTAACATTAAGAGATCCATATTAATTCAAGAAAAAATTGATGGATATTAAATAAAAAAAGAAAATAAGCATTTGAATTTTTTATAATTTCATTCAAAAAAATATAAAATTAATAATATAAAAAATTATAATTAGTACTTTTTGTTAGAAAATCATGCAATTAATTAAAAAAAATTTATAATAGTGAACTAGTGGACTGGCCTGTTTAGTCAATCTAAAAATGGATCGAGTCCTAAGAACTTGGCCCGTTTGAAAAATGGATTGGGCTGGGCCGGTTCACTTTTTCTTAGTCTGACAGTGGGCCAGCCCAAACAGGCCAGACTGGCCCACTTTGACAGCTCTACTCATACGGTCATACCTAAGCATACGTCTTTAACTTCCTCCATTAATAGCCATCAAAGAATAACTTTGAACTTGTTAGTCTTAAGTTTGCAGTTTTACTTCATTCTATGCTTGCATGTCTTGCTTCACCCTTTCTGTATCATTCTTAATGTACATAGAAGAATCACCTATTCCTTAGACTGTTAGCAACCTATATGGGAACGGGCAACAGCCACCAAGACAGCACTATTGACACCAGAAATCCATAGGTGGATACAATCTATAAAAAATAAGCATGATAAAACAATGTAAACATACAAGCATGATTAATGTATGTGTCGCTGAAAAATGTTGTTGATTTATGAACGTGTTTATCTTAATAGAATCTGAAATCACCAGTGTGGAATTGTTTGCTTATGAAATCCTTGGCATAAAGCAGCAAGGCAAGAATAATAAAGGAGGATATGAATTTCAGGTCGTGCAGGTGTAGATATTAATAATTGTTCTGAAATGCTGGCGTTAAGTGTTCAAAAAATAAAGGAAGCAGCTCTGGTTGGATTGGCTTGAGGGGAAATGAATTGCCTGGTCTTTTAACTTGCAACGCAGGAGTCAGGATGTAGTGAAATGTACTTCAGAGTCGATGCTGGGAGATTTTACAGACAATTTGGAGGTTTAAATCACCGGTTATGAGCAAGTTTATAGATTTAGCTATTTTCCATGGAATGTTTATAATTAAACCCTTGCAAAACATAGGTTCCAGTAGTAGTATCTATCGATGATTTTCCATTCGTTTATTTCATTTTCCTTCCGCTTCGTTTATTTAACGTATTTTTTCATTGATTAAGAACCGCAAAACTCTCTTAAGAATGATTTTTCTTTAAACCTAATATCTCTTCTGTTATCAAAGTTCATGGCCATGCAAAGACTCAAATTTTCATAAAGTACGTAATTTTTTCACGATGGCCCGTGATCCTTGGATGGCTTATTCTCACGTCAATTCTATCTTTCAGAATTGGATTGACTTGAAGCCATTAGTTTTTTCGTCAATCATTTGTAAAAATTTTATTATTAGTCGTCCAATGACACAGTTAGATGATTGACGAGAAAATTAATGACTTCAGTATTAAAGTTAATTTGGTTACTACCTTTTCCTTCTTCGCCATTTTATGTGCATATCCCTCTTTGTTTTATTCTAACATTTTGATACATCCTCTTTAGTTTACTTTTTATTAAAAGAGTTAATTTTCTTCAAAGTATAATATTATACTTTATTTTTTAAATATAATATTGTATTTTTTTAATATAACCAATAAAGACTCTTGAGTAATTATTTTTAAAAGAATATACATAGTGTAAATAGTTTGACAAAAAATAAATTAAAAGGGGTGTTGAGTGTAATTTTTTAAAGAGAAAAGAGTACAAATGTAACTTTATCAGAGTTTAAGAGAAGCAAGTGTTATTTATTCCATCAAAATAATTGAATGAGGATGGCTTTATGTAGAATTTAGTTCTTGGTGAGCTTTTTTTTTTCTTTTACTGTTAAAAACGCGCGCAATCAAACTCACACATCACAGTCATTGTTATAAAAATGTTTTAGATATATATTTTGATCCTATATCGAGTTCTCAAGTTTGAAATGCATCAAAATGATTTCTTTTTTCTTTTTTAAATCTTATTAGTGTTATAAATAATCAAGTTTATCAATCCAATTCTTGTTCAGGTGACTGTAATTTGTGTTGATGACATTCCATTTGTTTGTTGACTTTGCTAGTTGTTGAATTTTTAAAAATCCGAGACTAAAACTAATTTAGGAAAAAAAATATGAAGAAAAGGCTTAGACAACTAATTGTGGAATGAAAACAAGTGGGTATAATGGAAAAATTTTATATAAAGTTCATTATATTTTTGTTATTAAGTTCTCTAATAAAAATATGATGTGTAAATAATTTTTTAAAAAACCAATCATATAACAATAAGTTATAAATGTCAGTAAAATTTTTCTTTTCTTTGGATCTTGATTTTCACTATTCACACAATAGATCATAAACATACTTGGATTCATATCTGCAAATTTGAGTCTCTTTATTTCCTGTGAATTTTTGCCTTTAGGTCTCCTTGATGATCAGGAGAGAAAACAGTAACTGTACCTTTTTTTTTTCAGAACAACACCGCTCCTGAAATGTTTCTGTTACTTTTCAATTTGAAATCAGAGTAAAAAGAGGTAAATTACGCTTTGACACCTATAAAGTTTTTAATTACATAATAGCCTCTCAACCATCACAAGAAGGCCCCAATATATTAAAAACTTATCATTTAGGTCCTTCAATGTTATATTATGTGAATTTAACAATTAATGCTATTAAACTAAATTACATGGGCCATATATTAGAAATAATCTAACATTCTCCCACTTGGCCCTTGTAATTACTTGATAGTTTAACAACAACTGTAAGTGCGCTCCATCCATCAAATTCACTAACATCTCTAGACTTAGTTGAATTAGTTTTGAGCGGATCATGGCGGTTACATGTTATTCTGCAACATGATCCCTTCCATGTATCACAAAACATCCCTAACCCAACATCAATTTTAATTGAGGAAAACTATAAGTCTCAACATAACATGTTATCTAACACAATCATATGTACATAGATACCAAAATGATAACAAGTATAATATGCAAAAACATAACCATAATTGAATTCATAATGTCATTAAAAATTAACAAGCACAATAACCACAGTACTATAATCAACACAGCAAGGCTTTGTCCATAATGTCCATATGCTCTACATGACCAGAAAATGATTTGGGCGGTAATCCTTTAGTCAAAGGATCCGCTATCATCAGATCAGTACTGATATGCTCAATAGACACTCTTCGTTTTTGCACTTCTTCCTTAACTGACAAATACTTCAATTCCATGTGTTTGGCACCCTTAGAGTACTTGTCGTTCTTTGAGAAAAATACGGCTGCAGAATTATCACAATAAATTCTCAGCGGTCTGGATATACTGTCGACAATTCCAAGTCCCGAGACAAAGTTCCGCAACCACAATCCTTGAACAGTGGCCTCAAAGCATGCCACGAATTCAGCTTCCATAGTAGAAGCAGCAATGACAGACTGCTTTCCACTCTTCCATGAAACTGCTCCTCCAGCTAATAGGAACAAGTAACCAAATGTAGACTTCCTAGTGTCCACGCATCCGGCATAATCTGAATCTGTATATCCGACCACTTCCAGATGATCAGACTTCCTGTATGTGAGCATGTGTTCTTTGGTGCCTTGCAAATACCGAAGAACTTTCTTTGCAGCCTTCCAGTGGTCCATACCGGGATTGCTTTGGTATCTACCAAGCATACCAACAGCGAAGCTAATGTCTGGCCTAGTACAGGTCATAGTATACATTAAGCTCCCAACCACTGATGCATAAGGAATTGTTTCCATTTCTTTACGTTCCAATTCATTTTTAGGACTTTGCATTTGACTGAACTTATCTCCCTTCTGAATTGGAACTATTCCTGCAGAGCATTTATTCATTCTAAATCTCTCTAAGACCTTATTGATATATGCCTTCTGGGATAAACCTAAGAGTCCTTGTGACCTATCCCGGAATATTTCTATTCCAATCACATAGGATGCCTCACCCATATCTTTCATTTCAAAGCTCTTAGAGAGAAACTTTTTTACATCATGTAACATACCCAAGTCATTTGCAGCAAGTAATATATCATCAACATACAAGACTAAAATAACAAATTTACTCCCACTGACCTTCATATAAATACACCGATCAACGGTGTTCTCTATAAATCCATAAGATGTAATGGTATTATTGAACTTGAGATACCATTGACGGGAGGCTTGTTTTAGTCCACATATTGATTTTTGCAGCTTACACACTAGATTTTCTTTTCCTGTGGCCAGAAAACCTTCAGGTTGGTCCATATAGACTTCCTCTTCTAAGTCCCCATTCAGAAAGGCAGTCTTAACATCCATATGGTGAAGCTCCAAGTCATAATGAGCCACCAAAGCCATAATAATCCTCAAGGAGTCTTTCTTTGAAACTGGAGAGAAAGTCTCCTTATAGTCAATGCCATCCTTCTGGGTGTAACCTTTAGCGACAAGTCTGGCCTTGAACCTTTCAACATTGCCACTTGAGTCACGTTTGGTCTTAAAGACCCATTTACAACCGACTCTCTTAGAACCCTCTGGCAATTCAACCAAGTTCCAGACTTTGTTGTCATCCATTGATTTAAGTTCTTCCTTCATGGCATTAAACCACTTTTCAGCATTATTACAGTCCATGGCTTGTTTAAATGAGACTGGATCCTCATCAATGCTCAAGTCACATTCATTTTCAAGATTGTATACCACGAAATCACTAGGAATAGCAGATCTCTTTTGCCTTACAGATCGTCTTAATGCTACTTCCTGTTGAGGTTCCTCTTCAGGTTCCCCTCTAGGTACCCCTTGGAGTACTTCTTCAGGTTCCCCTTAAAGTACCTGTTGTGGATCAACAATTTCTTGATCAACAGTGACTGGTTCTGTCACGACCCGTTTTCTGGGCACATGACCGGCACAATGATGAATCTCTCATCACTGTAAGCCTTCCGATAAATATATCAAATTTTCTTATCTGAAAATCATAGAGATGATTTGCATGTAATCATAGATTATCAATTTAAAATACATTATTATACTGACATACAAGCCAAATGTCAAACCCCTGAACTAGATGTCCTAGACGATTACAGAGCAACATAATCTATAACAGAAGAGAGGTCTACCCGACAACGGGAAGGTCCAAAGTGATCTACTCCTCTAGCAGATATTCTTCGATGGCAACCTGATCTGAACAAAAAGGTTGTACAAACAATGTGAGCTTTTAAACTCAATGAGCGAATCGGCCTCGCATTAATAAAATTTAAATACATTACCAGTCATGCAAGCATATCCAAAGGCTCATACTCAACCAATAGACAGAAGATAAAAATTTATCCAATTCAACAAACGTTACTAGTACTCGTCAATGGCAATATATACCGGAGAGCGCACACAGGCCGGCTCACCAATTATGTATATTTCCGCCATGACGCACAACATCATCCTCTTACATACAAGATAAAAATTCATCCAATTCAACAAACGTTACTAGTACTCGTCAATGGCAATATATCCCGGAGAGCGCACACAGGCCGGCTCACCAATTATGTATATTTCCGCCATGACGCACAACCTCATCCTCTTAGCTAGGGCGCCTCACGGATTTATCACCAATCTGGGCTATATCCCTACTGAGGGAATCGTTGTCTCCACACTCATTGGTCAAGACACCCTGTCAACCGGGTTTTCCGCCTTGCCGTGAGAGGGGGTACTGTCCCGCTCAATCACAATCAATAGCATTTCATATCATAATCAGAAGCTCAATATAATATTCATCCATATAACAGGTATAGTATATAACTATATTATGGATTTATAAACCACATATCAAGATAACAATTAATCCATTTTTGAAAACATTCAAACTTCACATCATCATAAGATACTTATTTCATTTTATCCATACTTATGGATTAATTATCTCATTTAGATTCGTCATTCTGAATCCAATTTCCCCCTATGAATCTTGGGAGTGTCCTACGACATACTTTTTATCACCAGTAATGCTAAAACTCTATTAAAACGGGGTCGTTTCACTCACCTGGATTCCATACGAACATCGCTTCTCTAAGTCATTACAGACAAGAGTTCTCAGGTGAATTTCGGTGTTCTGCTACGGAGATTTTCATGAAAGATTAGAGAAAATACGTCAGGATTGTTTTCGTACAGATACTGTTCATATATACTGTTACTATTCATACAGTCACTATTCATATGTACGGTCACTATTCATACGTACGGTTACTATTCATATATACGGTCACTATTTATACGTACGGATACTATTTATACATACAGATAATATTCGTACATACGATCACTATTCATACGTATGAATATTATTTTTATGTATGAATACTATTCATATATACGGTTACTATTTATACGTTACTATTCATACGTACAGATACTATTCATACCAGAAATAGAGAATACAATCTGTAAAAGAGTACACCAGGTAAGTTCCCAGGAAAGAGTGGAGGGTCACACTAGACACACTTAAAAACCAGGTCTTTCCTTAGCCAGAACTTTCCTAGACATGTATTCTTCACAGTTTACATTCTATTTCGGTAATCAGAGAATCAAAATAACATATAAACAGCTAAGGACAGTTTTTCTGATGTGGAAGATCAGCCAAGGCCGCAACCACAGAGCATACTTAAGAAATTAACTTCTAAAATTTGAAAGACATAGAAAGGGCATAGTATCCTTACCTAAGCTGAAAAGGAAAGGCCCAAAATCTCAGAGGCCTAGCTTTGGAGTAAGAGAAACTTAAGGAGAGAAGAAGAGAGTTGAAGGTGTGAGTTTAGAAGTGAAATGGAAGGGCCTATTTATAGCAAAAGTCAAGGGTACTATTTGACACTATGCGCTAATAAAATATTCAATTTACTATTCATGAAAATGACATTTCTAATAAGTGCAAATGGTATTACTATTGAAAACTTAAAGAGAAAACTATCCTTTCTCTTAAACCTTTAAGTTTCTTTTCAATTCAGTCCTTTCACTTTAGTCCCTGAGGGTATTTTCACACATAAAACGTCAGTTTCTCCTACGAACTTCTTTCTAGTTTTCTCTTATGACCAAACAACATCTAGTACTTGACATTTCGATTGTATAAATGAACAGTATCATATACGTAAATAGTATTATACTGGTGAATAGTACCGTATACTGAAATAGTAACAGTAGTTTGTAAACAAATATTTATATTTTATTTTTCTTGGGTATTACAGGTTCATTCTCTACAATATGAACAGGTGGATTTTGGACATTGATTGATTTTTCCAGTACGTTGTGAGACTGTGATACAACGACAGGAATAACAATATGAGAAGAAATCTTGGGTGTAGATACTACAACCCTAGCTTCTTGAATGTCCACCTTTCGTGGTTCTCCACTCCCACTAGTTTGACCATTCTCAATGAACCGAGCATTACCAGAATCTACAATCCTTGTAGTATGGCTAGGACAATAAAATCTATACCCCTTTGATTTTTCAGAATAGCCAATGAAAAATTCACTGACTGTCCTAGGATCTAACTTCTTTTCATATGAATTGTACACCCTTACTTCTGCTTGACAACCCCAAACATGGAGATGTCTCAAACTGGGTTTCCTTCCCGTCCACAATTCATAAGGTGTCTTAGGAACTGCCTGACTAGGAACCCGGTTAAGCAGATACGCAGCGGTCTTTAATGCGTACATCCACAATGAGAGGGGTAGAGAGCAATTGCTCAACATGCTCCTAACCATATCCATCAAGGTGCGGTTCCGTCTTTTAGCTACACCATTTTGTTGAGGTGTGCCAAGCATTGTGTATTGCGCACAAATGCCTCTACTCTCAAGGAACCTTGCAAATGGACCAGGACATTGTCCACTTTCATTGGACTTGCCATAAAACTCACCACCTCTATCTGATCTCACTACTTTCACTTTCTTATCTAACTGCCTTTCCACCTCATCAATGAACACTTTAAGGAAGTCCACAGATTGAGATTTATCATGCAGCAAATAAATATAGCCATAACGTGAGAAATCATCTATAAAGGTGATAAAATATTTTTCACCACCCCAAGAAGGGACATCAAAAGGACCACAAATATCAGTATGTATAAGCTCAAGAAGTTGAGTGCTTCTTGTAGCTGCTTTCTTTAATGTATGTTTGGTTTGCTTTCCCTTAATGCAATCCACACATATATCCATGTCAGTAAAATCCAAATGTGGTAAGATATCATTTTTCACCAACCTCATTATCCTTTCTTTGGATATATGACCTAATCTTTGATGCCACAAGAATGCAGAACTTTCATTTGGTGCACTACGTTTAAGGCCAACACTACTTTCAACATGAAACAAGGATTCAGCAAATTCATTATTCAAATTGAAACGGTAAAGTAAATCACATAAAGTACCAGATCCATAAAAGTACTTGTTTTTATACAATGCAAATGTACTGTTACCAAATTTGAAATAAAAACCTAAAATATCCAGTTTCCCTACTGAAACAAGATTCCTAGCACAATCAGGTACATAGAGACACTTTTCAAGATCTAAATGACATCCAGTGTCTAAGATCAATCTATAAGTCCCAATGCCTTCTATCCGTGCTTTCATCCTGTTTCCCATGAACAAGTACTGTTCAGTTCCTTTTATGGGCTGGATTGAACTGAATCCCTGTAAAACATGAGATACATGAGTAGTAGCACCAGAATCTAACCACCAGTATTATTAGGAACCTCTATTAGGTTTGATTCAAAGCACACAGAAACATAATGCATACCATTCTTTTCGAACCAAGCCTTTCTTTTAGGACAATCTTTCTTTAAGTGTCCCATCTTGTTGCAGAAGAAACACTTAATTTGTTTCTTGATTTGACCCTCAGCAACTTTCATTGGAGCCTTGTCCTTTCTTTTATCCTTCTTGTCCTTTTTCCCTGGCTTGAACTTGCTGCTGCTAGCACCATCATGAACAGTGAGGTGGATGGAGTGATCCTTCATCTTCTTTAATCTCCCTTCCTCCTGAACCAACATAGCCTTCAATTCCTTTGAGTTCCACTTATCCTTGAGAGCATTGTAGTTGATCTCAAATTGACTAAATTCAGTAGGTAGGGAATTAATGATGAATTGAACCAGAAATTGATCACTCACTTCCATCCCCAAAGTTTTCAACTTTGCTGCTAGATTGGACATGTGAGTCACATGATCATGAATGGTCTGTGACCAGTCAAACTTCTTTGTAGTAAGCTCACTCATCAGGCTTCCTACAATTGACTTATCTGCCAAGTCTGACTCAGAATACTCCTTCACCTTTTCCATGAATTCCTTAGCATCATCCGTCTTCGGCATCGATGGCTTTACATTTTCAGCCATGGTCATCCTCATGAGGTACAAGCTCAGTCTGTTCGAACGCTCCCACAGTTCATAGAGCGCAACATCATCAACTGAGCTTTCCTCAGTAATGGCTGCAGGCTTATCCTTATTAACTATGGCTGTATCAATGTTCCATAGACCGAGATGGAAATTGATCTGTTCAGACCATTCACCATAGTTCAGCCCGTTGAACTTCACAATGTTGTTCACCGATCCCGAGAGGCTTGCTGCATAACAAACATACATGCTCACCCATTAATGCTTTGAGATAAACTTTAAAAGATTCAGAAAACTTCACATACAAACTTTAACCATGCATTTAAGATTTCCTTTGGGCAATACTCAAATACATAAACACCAAATTGATGCCAAAATAAATTAGTCTTTAATGGAAAATCACAACATACATCAGTTAACTAAGTGTGTTATCTTTGGATATACTCACTAATTAACTTAAGTATCATAGATTATCCCCTTAATGTTATAAATTGCATGCAATGGTCCACCTTTAGGTGACCTCATAGTCATAAAATTTATAGCTTCAATTGTTCAAAATAAGACAATCATGTCATTCCATTCATAGCATCTTTAAAATATGAACAACTTAAACACACTTATAAATGTCTAAACTTCAACCCAACTAGACCACTTTGGTGATAAACTAGTTTCCATCATATAGACAAATTACAAAGTGTAAAATAACTTTCATAGTAAACATACATCCACATTCATATAATCCGGCACTTTATATATAACATAACAATTACATCACATTCGCTTTAATGCCCCTTACGCAAATATCCCCCGCCGCTATAGCGGTTTGAAACTACCGCTATAGCGGTATTTGACAGAGAAGATCACCATTTTTAAAAGGACTTACCGCTATAGCGGTAATATTTCTCCGCTATAGCGGTATTTGACAGAGAAGATCTCAGAATTTTAAAGATCCCCCGCTATAGCGGTTATAAACCACCGCTATAGCGGTACGGGACAGTGTTCAATGCGCGATTTTTACAGAAAACGGTTATACGCCCAGAACCCAGAAAATCCAGTTTAAACTTCATGCAAATTCCGGAATTTCAAAAATTATTGTTTTTCATATAATCGTACAAACCCAGAAATTCCAGAAAACTGTAAAACGCATAAAACGAATAGCGATTTCTAGAAACTGTGAGTGATTGCGTACAACCAGTAAATGCGGAAACAAAACGGTAATGCGCATACACGGCAATTTGCAGAAACATTGATTTCCAGATAACATTACGCAAAACAGTAACGCATATATTCATGAATTTCTGCGTTTTCTAGGAAACCAATTTTATGGTGAATCATGAAAATCAAAACCAGGCCTCTGATACCACATGTCAGTAAAACTTTTCTTTTCTTTGGATCTTGATTTTCACTATTCACACAATAGATCATAAACATACCTGGATCCATATCTGCAAATTTGAGTCTCTTTATTTCCTCTGAATTTTTGCCTTTAGGTCTCCTTGATGATCAGGAGAGAAAACAGTAACTGTACCTTTTTTTTTTCAGAACAACACCGCTCCTGAAATGTTTCTGTTACTTTTCAATTTGAAATCAGAGTAAAAAGGGGTAAATTACGCTTTGACCCCTATAAAGTTTTTAATTACATAATAGCCTCTCAACCATCACAAGAAGGCCCCAATATATTAAAAACTTATCATTTAGGTCCTTCAATGTTATATTATGTAAATTTAACAATTAATGCTATTAAACTAAATTACATGGGCCATATATTAGAAATAATCTAACAATAAAAAATATAAAGTTATTTTTTAAATATTATATACTTGTTATGTTTTGTTTAGAAAATTATATATTTATTATATTTTAATTAGAGAGCTTGATAACAAATATATAAATAATTATATATAAATTTTTTTGGGATAAAATTATCGAATGACTGAATTGAAAGTTGCATTTCTCTTGTTTGGGCCATAAAAATGGGCCTAAACAATATAAAGTCCAATAGAATAAAGCTATTGAATATAGCTACTGTTTGCAAGTTTTGTAGAGCCCAACATTCAAACCCTAAATCGACATGTGGGTGCTTTATATTTGTCTGTTCCAACTTCGTCTAACTTGCTTGTTCTAAAGATTTAAGCTTCCGCAGCTACCGTTCCCGCGCCGGTTCACTGAGGTTTTTCTGTTCTGAGACGGTAAGATCTCGCTTTTAAGTATCGAATCCTCTACCTCTAGTTTGGTTTTAAGTAAAATGCAGGAAACAGCAATTCACGAGTTTGCGTTTCCGCCCTCCTCCTATTACTTGTGTTGCCCGAAAAATGGGTTTGTGCTGGTTTTGTGAGATTATAGTATAGTTTAGGTCGCAAGTGATGGGAACATACGGGTATCATCAGTTGCAACTGAGCACTACTTAGATGTAGGGCATGGGACTTTGTAGTTGAACAGATGTAAGAAGGGGAAAATCATGCATCACAAATTTGATTTATTTTCCTCGTTATGCTAGCAATTTATGATGGAAAAAGAATCCGGAAGCATTTGGGCTTTAGATTGGTGTTATACTCTTCAGATGCCGCATTGCATATTCTGTTAGTAAGTTACAGGAACCCCGACGAGTAGTTTAAAAGTTTCGCTGGAAATTTTGGTGTCTGTTCTTGTATCTTTGATACATTGGAATACATCCAGATTAAGTGGTTTTCAAAAATTCTGGGAACGATTTGATGTCTAGATTTGAACTTTTAAGTATAAATATACAAAGGGAAGTTAGTTATTGAGTCAGCTCTTTTTATTATGCTTGTCAATTGGGACTCTGAATTCAGAGCTTACCTGAGTCTGCTACGTTCTGGTGTTTGGAGGAAGATGAATGAAAAGAATGTGATCATGAAGAACGAAGAGACAAGGACTGCTTTGCCAGTGAACAGTAGTAATTTGAGATGGAATTCCTTATAAAAAGAGGTCTTCCCCTCGGTCTTTCTTCCGTGTAGGGGAGAAATCCATTGTATTTCCGAGTTGAAAATCTGTCTTAAGCATAGTGTATGAAAGAAGAGTTCGGGTTTTCCTAATTTAAAACTTGTTATTGTTGATAATCAAGTGAACCACCAGACTTTAGACAAATTTTGATCAAGTTATCAATGCTTTAGGCTTTGCAAAGTTTTTATTGGTTTGTGTGGCTCCTTTGTGGCTATTAAGTAATGGTTAAGATAAACTTGTAGCTTCCATTCAAACTATCAATGTTGATTAATCTTTCACCAGGAGAAATAAGAGGCAATGGAAGTAGTTGTATAAGTATTACTAGGTTGTACGATGCAAAGCAGTTTTGATTTTGAACGTTACATATGGATTCTTTTCCTTCTTTCTTGCTTTTGTGCTGCATTTGGTCTGTTGCTCTATGTTAGTTATGGTTAACTATTGTTAAAATGTGTAACAGTGACAATGGTGAGAGTTAGTGTCCTAAATGATGCTCTCAAGAGTATGTACAATGCTGAGAAACGGGGGAAACGTCAGGTCATGATTAGGCCATCCTCAAAAGTGATCATTAAATTCCTTTTGGTGATGCAGAAGCATGGTGTGCCTCCACTTTATTTTTAAAAGCATGTCACTTAAGTATCTTTTGGTTTCCTATTATATACTTTTTTGTTGTGATTTGGTTTACTCTATCTGCTGCTTTCTAGGATACATTGGAGAGTTTGAGTATGTGGATGATCACAGGGCTGGCAAAATCGTGGTTGAATTGAATGGAAGATTGAACAAATGTGGGGTTATTAGTCCCCGTTTTGATGTGGGTGTCAAGGAGATAGAACCTTGGACTGCAAGGCTGCTTCCCTCAAGACAAGTAAGCGGAAAAAGCCTCCTGTATTTAAAACACAAGATCTTCTAGTTCTGGTCCTTTGACTTATAGGCTATAGATGAAATATTTCGTTTAGCGTCATCTCAATATGCTTCACATGTGTTTGCTAGCTAGGTAATTATATCTGTTGTATGCATGTGGTTTCTCCTGTTAGCCCTGATCTTTGATTTCACTCATGATGCAGTTTGGCTATATTGTCTTGACTACCTCTGCTGGTATTATGGATCATGAAGAGGCTAGGAGAAAGAATGTTGGCGGTAAAGTGCTGGGTTTCTTTTACTAGGTTAGCTATATCGAGTTTAGCAGGAGCTGTTTTGTCTTGCGCTTTAGTTATTTTGCAATTACAGTTTGGTCCCTCTGCCATTGTTTTTATTTTACCGATGCTTTACAGTAGTATCTATAAGTAAATCTAGGGTTGCTTGGGAGGCTAGATTGAAGAAAAAGGAAGAAGTCTGGAAAGGACCTGATTACAATATGGGAGCGATTTTAGAATACCATGATTGGTATCCTCCAGTCAGGATTAAATGTTTCTTTCTTGCATCTCATATTCTCCTTTCCAATTTATTGTTAAAGCGATGATTTATTGTAAATTCGATCATTCTAGTGCTTTGACCAAATTTACTTAAAAATTACAATGGCGATTTGCAATAAATTGATCTTGACGCCCATGTATACACCTAGTGGATCTGGATTCCTTCCTTGACGCGCAGGAAGCTGTGATTTTTCTTACTTTTTTTTTTGGTTTTTTTTTCTAAATTGAATCTGGTGTTGGATATGATATCTGATGACTACTGAATAAGATTTACTGGTCAGTGTTATTTTTTTTTTAATAAAAGACAAAAAAAGAAGAAACAGATTACAGTAGTTTGATGTAGGATCTAAAGGCTGTGATCCATTCACGCGCATCCAGCTACTAATCTAGTAACCTTGGAAGTACTATATCTGGAAATTTATGTATTTTAATAATTTGTTATTTGATACATTTAATAAAAATGAATCTTAAAATGAATTATAATCATGGTATCACTAAATTATGTCGATCAAGGATAGAAAAATTTTAAACCTACAACGTCATGTCGAAGTACGGCAGTATGTCCAACATTGAAGCCTATTGATTCAAAACTGCTTTATATTTCATTAACAATCATGTTTTACTCGAAGAAAAAATATATTTTTTTTCTGTATTTATATTAACAATCATATTTATATTTCATTATGTTGATACTTTAATTTTGACACAAGATCATTTAAAGCATTATTCAATTAAACTTAAATATTATACATAATGAACTAGAAAATATCAATGTTTATACGACAGCCAATTGCATCAACGACACCCATTGAGTTCAGATAGGGGATCTGCTCCGTTTTTTGGTCAATTGTTTTCGACAGCTACATAGCATTTTATATCCACAAATATAGAAAATATATTAAAAGATAAATAAAATAGTGAAATAAATAGTTGGAAGGCATCAAATAAGAATAATTGAGTTGTCCGATGCCGCTTGTCTGTGACAAAGTAATGGCATTATAGTCACAGCTCAGAAATTGCTGGAAAATGGACCCTCATCAATCCTAAATCCTATGACCTATAGCACCCAACATTTAGATTCCTTTATTTTCGCTTTGAATAACATGTGGTGAGAGCTATAGCAAGAACTGAACAAACAGATGAGGCTCAAAACTAAAGTGCAAGATTATGATATCTCCTGCAAATTGGGAAGTACAGAAAAGTTTAGTTTTGAAACTGCTTTAAAAATTGAACTAGATTAATTGATTCCATCGGTTGAACTAGAAATCGGTCAAAAAAAATTAGTCTAAAATAACTTTTAAAATTAGTAAGTGATTGACCAGTCAAGAATTAGTCGAACTGGTCAAACTGAATAAGTAACGGTGTTAAATAAACCAGTTGAATCGATATACATGAATTTTTTAAAAATTTTATTAAAATTTTTCTTATTCTATAATTAGGTATCGAAGAAACTAATATTACAAATTAGTCAATTTATTGGTATTTTATAGATTTGATATGAATGAATATTATATTGATTAATAATATTTTCTCATTATTTGGTTAATTTTTACAGTAAACTTTTGATTATGGATATTATTTTATGTAATTTGATATCAAATATTATTTTTAATTAAATTTGTAACCTTTTATTTATTGTCCTTATTATGTATATATTTTTTTAATATTTTAAAATTGATCAATCCGATCACGATTCGATCATTGATCATTGAACTAATGTCTCTACTAATCCGATTTTTAAAACTTTAGTTTTGATAGTACCACTGAATTATTTTGGTTTTTTTATAGATATTTTCATTAAATACAATTTTGTTTGAAATCTTATCAAATACTAAAAATAAATATCTCTTCTAATAAAAATTTGACTATAAATTTATTATCTTATAAAAAATTAGTCCTTTCGCCATAACTTAACGACATTGAAAATCAACCTGAATGGATTTTGTAGCGTGGGTGTCATAATCTTCAAACAGGAGATTTAATAATTCACACCAAAGAGAATTTGACTTTTATTACTTTTAGAACTTTATCATCACGCTCTGCTTCATAAATATGGGTCTCAACTTTTTGTGGATAAACTTCAATAATGCTTTGATTTAAGCGACTTCCCTTGTTTTCCTAAAAAAGTTATTTCTTTCTTTAAAAAATAACTTATTTGAATCAGATATCTGAGAAATTATTTTTTTTGGTTTAATTTAATCATTTAGAATTACAATTTTTTAAATGAATTTTTTTTCTCAATCAAAATGATCCTCTTAAAATATTTTTGATTTTTAATAACAGGTTTGATATAAATAGTTGAGACGATGTAATGAGTAAAGCAAAAGAAAAGATAGTAATAAATTACCGAAATTAACTTCTTTAAAAACACACTTTTTTTTAAGTTAGGATATATTAATAAAATATCTCATTTTCATTTTTATTATGTTGAGAGACTTAAATATGATGATTCATATTATGATTTAATTTAATTTATTTAGGAACACGACCTGAATAAAAAAAAAATAGAGATATATGGAGTAAACAAGATGATAATTGATTTTCTCTTTTTTCATTTACATGTTGTTTCTAGTATATTTTTCATTAATATGGAATGACTCAATTAGGAGTAATGTCTATTTTTCATATTTATGTTTTTTATCGATGTATGATATTCTCAAGTTAATACATATTTGTTTGTTTGTCTATGAATATAAATTACATTGACTAAATTACATAAATTTTTATGTGTTGTTTAATTTTTTCACTATTTTTTTGATTTACATAAATTTCCATAACACTTTGGGTACAGATATACAGGTGTTAAAGACACATGGACAAGTTTTTGGTATCAATTAAAGTTAACAATCAAATGAGATTGTAATTTTGTTTAATAAAAAAAATTTGATTAGAGAAACAAATTTAGGAAATTAAATGAAAAAAATGTTTTTTTTACGTTTTCTGAGGTTGAAAAATGAAAAAAATAAAAATAGATAATACTGAGTCTGAGTAATAACTCATTAACACCGCATCACGTACAGAGAACTCTTCAGCCCATGCGACGCACGTGCTTTTGTAGAATTACTACAATGTTAATAATTTACTTTTGGCATTCACTTTTGATTTTTTATTTTTTTTTCAAATGGATACATAATCTCGTGGGTCTAATAGAAATTTAATTTTTTTTTAATTATAGGATTTTCATTTTACAGCTGCTAGTAGAAAATTAATGATTACATTCCTTTAAATGATTTGATTCTCTGAAATGAAGAAATTCGGATTTACAGGAAAAAAACAAATATAATTAAAAAAAGAAATGTATATCCATCCATGTGAACCCATATGGTTAGATTATTCTTTTTTCGTTTTACTAGGATCACCACTCTCTAATGATTGAAACAGAGAATCTAAGTCTAATTATTTCAAACCGAATTTAATTATAATAAACAAAGATGCACACCTTTTTGGATTATAAGAAAATAATAGTAAAGATGTACTATTGTAATATTAACTGATTAAAATGTCAATGACATATTCAAGATTTTTTTAATAATTTGAGACCTCTCAAATTATTATTTTTAAAAATTTATTTTTTTAAAATAAATTGTTGAATTAGCTAAAGACTAAAGTACATCACAGATCCTTTTAAAAAGAAGTGACAGAAAATTATATTTTTTTTCTTTTAATAATCATCCGCTATCCAAAACCTAAACGAATATTACTTACTCTAAATTTGAGTTAAATAAAATTATAATAAATAGTATGATTCTTTTTATTAATTTTTAATACAGCTGCATAAAATCAAACTTAAATCTTTGATTAACTTAAAATAACTCCTTATCAATTGAGTCATACGTTTAGTGGTAAAAAAATTTATAATTTGTTAGTATTAGTGATGATTGGAAGAGCAAATGACACTTCTTTTAATAAAAGTTTTGTTAAAAAAATCATACTGCATTTATCATGTTTTCTAAATATATTTACTTTACTTTTTTTTTACATGAAAAGATATTCTGCATTTTAATTTAAAAGTAAAAAAGAATAAGTTACATCCAAGGAAATTAAGATATCAAGTACTTCCCTTTACTTTAATAATATTTCTTTTTCCGACATTCACTTATCTTCTTCAGAACTTTCATTCACGTGAACATTATTTTACATGCCTCACTTTAACTTAGATTTTTTATTTTTTTAATAATTATCTAATATTCAAATATTATTGTATTAGTATTAATTCATTCAGTAGAATAAAATCACAATAGATAACAAAAATTTTTTTATTAAATTTTAATATAACTATATTTTTAATTTAAGTACGCAAACTTAAAACATTGAATTAAGATACAACAACTCGTTAAATGAACATATTGAGTAGTCTTTGACCTAGAATTTGACAATAATATTACATGCCTCAATTTAAGACAGCAATAAAACGCGTTATTCTAATTTTATTAGTCAATATCTTGAAAACATGAATCAAATTAATTTCATTTTCAGTATTTATATTTACATATGTGAAATTTATATATGTCAAACTCATAATATTTATATACAACTTCATTTTATATATCAATATAGAAGTAAGTTTAACCATTTATGTACCAACGTGTCATACAAATATAAAAAGAAATTGACGGTTACAAAAGAAATTTTGAAAGAATGTCTTGCGTATATAATTTTTATCAACATAATATGTCCCACTTTATTAAATAACCAATTAATTCCATTACCAAACATTCACCAATTATATATTATATTTATTATTTTGCCCTTGCTATTTGTTGATAGCCATAATATTTTTATCAATTTGACAGTGAATCTAACAAAAATATTTTTTATAAATATTTAAAAGTTCATTAGAATAAATTATAATGACCTAAAATTTATGGGGATTCTTTGCAATATGAAAAAAAAAAAGTGCTACTTCTATTCATATTTTGCCACCTAATTTATTATAATTTTTTATAAAATCCATGTAATCTTATTTTAAATTATTATTGAGTTGTATCATAAATTCTATGCGAAAATACTTATTTTTTCAAAATATAAATAAAAATGTAACTTTTTTTAATAATGTTCAAAAGGCTCAAGATAAATCATATTAAGAAAAAATTAATAGACTGCATTTACCAGATATAACAGAGGTCCCAAAAAAAAATGAGACAGAAATCGAAAAAAAAAAACTCTTAAACCTATCAAGGAGTCTAAAAAAAAGCAAATATCGATTTACCAACCAAAGGAAGCAAAACAAAATATAATACTAGAACATTTGAAATTGTTTCATCAATTATTTCTAGGATTATATTAACAAGTGTTTGTACGTTTTGACTAATAATGAGTTTCGTTTTCTCCAAAATCATTATTAGTTTCGAAGTTTCTTAAAGGATTGAAAGCGAAATAACACACTTAAAAAGGAAAAAAAATACAAAGAAAATAGAAAACTATTATATAAAAGAAAAATTACTCGAATGGGACAAAAAAAACTACTACCGTAGAGAGAAATTACGCGAAGGGAATGAAAGAAAACTACTATCAAAAAGAGATCTACTCGAAAGATTAAAGGAGAATGAATAGGAGTATTAACTAGTCTTTTCCTGGCCACTACCACTACTAATAGTATTAAAGATAAAAACGATCTCAAATCTAATGAAATAAAAGAAAGAATATAATTTCTCTACATAACCACTTTAGGGCACAAAGAGACATTGGTGGTAGTGATGGTTTATTACTAAATTTTTCAATACTACTGAAATATAATAAATATTTCCCTCTTCGACTTCATGTGACCACAACGGTATTGAGTTTTGTTGTTATTCAACATAAAATTTCAAAACACAGTTGAATTTTTTTTTTGGAAGGAGGTTATATTAATAATTTAATCATTGAAAGAATTAACTGTTATATAAATTAATATTTAAATATCATCAACTTATTACAGATTATTACTGTATTAGTGTTTTAAAAATTAACAAACATACTATTTGATTTCACATAATAAATAATTTATATTAAATTTATAACTTATAAAAATAAACTCATTTAAAGTTTGATATTTAAATTTTAAAAATTAAATAATAAAATATATATCATTTGAATATTAATTTGTACATTTATTCAAATTTCAAAGAAAATGTGAGAAGTGGAATTTTCTGTGGCTTATGTGTTTTTAAGTAATACTCGAATTTATATATCATTATCATTTCGTTATCGACCATTTTTCTTTCCATTATGCGTCTCTCGAGCTCTACGCACACCACAGCCTTCAACTTGAAGTACACGGCCTCTCTGGGATTCTCTCTCTGAGATCAGAAAGCTTATCTTCAGTCGGAATTTTCCATTCCAGTGCTCAGAGTCTGCTTCTCCAATTCCCTCTTTCTCCTCACACGATAAAGTGACCTTGTTTTGTTCTTCTGAAAGCCCGAGCATTCACCTCTTCTGTTTGTTTATTATATTAATTTCTTTAGCCGCGTTTGAGATTATCGCCGTTGCAGATCCTCCAAGAACTTGTTTTTTTCGCTGATTTTAGCTCTATAGCTTAGCAGAATCCGCAGTCCAACGTGATCTGTAACCTGGACGTTTCTAGCTACATTTTGTTACTGTCGCCAACTTGTCTTGGTTATGTTGTGTTTCTTTCCTCTTCCCACTTTCTTGATATAAATATACTACGGTATTAGTTCCTTGCTTTCAATCCTAGTTTCTATTCTAGCTCCCAAACAGTACCGGGTCTCGTTCTTGTTGAGCTTTGTTCATCCAATTTATTGAAGTTTTCTTATTTTTATTTTTCTAGTTCGTCTTTGGGTTTTCCCTTGCATTTTGTTCAACCCCTTATGATCCAAGTGTTACAGTACCAGTTTATCTATTTTTGAAGTCACCGCTTTTCTGGGTTTTGGAATTGGAAGGAGGAGCTTGGGGATCTGGGTTTGAGTCGAGAGGAGGGGTTGTTGGCTTAAATTATTGACGGGTTTTGTGCTAAGCTGCCTAGATGCTGCCTGATCAAAGAAAAAAGGTACATTTACTCTTCTGATATACATGCTCACTTGTTTGTATTGTAAATGTATATGTACGTGGTGTAATTTATACTGGGGAGAAATTGGATGCGTATGGAGGAGAGTGAACGCTCCTTTTGTTATTTCTGTGTTAGGTGCTAAATCTGAAATAAGGGTATTTTTGTGATTGATAGGAATTTGTTACTCAGATTTGTTACTTAGTTAGTTGGTTAATTCTGTATAAAAGGCCATGGCTACAGTGCATGTGATTGACTTGTGAAATGGATTGAATTTCTCTGTTGTCTTCCTTCTTTCTTCTTTCTTTCTTCGTCCTCTTCTCTGATCTTTCTATATATTTCTTGCTATCTTTCTTATTCTTTCTCTTTTCTACCCTCTCTATCTTTTTAGTTCCCATCATTCTTCGACCGTATGGTTGCATAAAATTTATGCTTGTGTGATTGTAATTTTGTTCCATCGCACCATCTATTTTGGAGGTGGTCCATTTCCTGCTTAATTGCTTGCTCTGTTTCCTTAACCCTTCTATTTTGGTTGTATTGTGCGTCTGTGATGTCTGGTTGGGAATTGGGATGAAATGACTTGTCTTGTAAATATCTATGCTTCATTGTCATATGCTGAAATCACTGGTTCTGATTTGTAAGAGGTACTGCAGGACATTTTGCATTATTTAAGAGGTGGTGTCTGCTCTTGCGGTTCTTATTGTATCTGCTGACCATTATAATTGATTTTTAATGACAATTTTTTTTCCTTTTTCATTTGGTCTTTCTGTTCATTTCAATATTCCAGATTATTTATTGGTAATCTTAATATATATTTCATATTCCTTTTGCTCCTTTAATTTTGATTGTATTGAATTAAATTTTGCAACTGGCTTATTATTGTTTGAGACAATAAGGCCTTATGTGCTCTTTGTGATTAAGTAAACCATGTGTAGATTAATTCTTGTGATACTCATCTCTAAACATGGGGAATAATTTATCGATTCCTTTTCATGAATGGATGCAAAATCTAGTCAGATAGCTTGCAATTTTTTGGCTAAAAAGATGTGGATCATCATTCTATGTTCTTTCATTGCTATTGATCTGTTTCAATTCAAATCATTTAAGTAACACATTGCTTTGACTTTGATTACTTACATCACTAAATAGTTTGGTTTGGTGTGATTATGCAGTCCTCTGCTGATGTAGACTTCTTCACAGAATATGGTGAAGGGAGCAGATACAGAATAGAGGAAGTAATTGGTAAAGGAAGCTATGGCGTTGTTTGCTCTGCCTATGATACACACACTGGAGAAAAGGTTGCAATAAAGAAAATTAATGACATATTTGAACATGTTTCTGATGCCACTCGCATTCTTCGTGAGATTAAGCTTCTTAGACTCTTGCGTCATCCAGATATTGTGGAGATCAAGCATATTTTGCTACCTCCTTCTAGGAGAGAATTCAAAGATATATATGTTGTTTTTGAACTCATGGAATCTGATTTACATCAGGTCATCAAGGCCAATGATGATCTGACTCCAGAACATTACCAGTTTTTTCTCTATCAGCTTCTTCGAGGCATGAAGTACATACACACAGGTTCTAATATTTATATGTAATTAGAAGATTTTTCATAGATTGCTTGCTCTAACATTTTTGACTTTTCCTTTAGCTTATTAAGGATTTTATCATAAGAAACTAGCTGCTGGTTTTTATGATAATTTGAGATGATTTTAAACTTCTGAATGGTCTTGCAGCAAATGTTTTTCACCGAGATCTAAAGCCAAAAAACATCTTAGCAAATGCTGACTGCAAACTCAAGATTTGCGACTTTGGTCTTGCCAGAGTAGCTTTTAATGACACGCCCACTGCCATATTCTGGACTGTAAGAATCTAAAAATATTGCCTTTAACATAAAGTTGCTTCTGTCCATCATGCTTATTCCTATTTGACTGCTCACAGGATTACGTTGCAACAAGGTGGTATAGGGCTCCTGAGTTGTGTGGATCCTTTTTCTCCAAGGTGCAATATCTCTTACCATTTTTATTTAAGATCCTTGATCTCCTTATTTGATTACTACCCCTGCTTGGGCTTCGAGGGCAGATCCCTTTCCATCTTCCCTTCCGTCTCATCTCTTTCCTTCAATTACACTTGCCGGCAACCTAAAGAAATACGTGTTAGTTAGTTAGTGAACTCTTTAGGAATGCTGCTAAGAATTTGAGTGAGGCTGACATAACTGTTAAATCCAAAGTATCTTTTCTCAATATACATGGGTATATACATGTAAGCTTTGCTTGTTAGGGCCATAACCCATTTATTAGGACCAGATCCATTTTATTACATGACTGTTTTTGATAGGTTATTACATGACACTTACCCATTAATTAGGGCCAACCTAATGTACCTGTTAACCCACTTATATGTGTATAATATTAGTTATTATATGAATATAATTTTTTTAAAATTTTCAGCCTTTTAATTTATTGCAATCTGTTGTGGATTTTCAATTTTACTACTAAGATGGTATGCCATCGTAATCTCTTTCTTTCTTATAATAAGTTTTTTGCTTGTTTTTTCAGTATACACCAGCTATAGATATATGGAGCATTGGATGCATTTTTGCAGAACTTTTAACTGGAAAACCTCTTTTCCCAGGGAAGAATGTCGTCCATCAGTTGGACCTCATGACTGATCTTCTTGGCACGCCATCTCCTGAAGCCATTGCTAGGGTCTGTTTTCCAGTTGCCCACCCTTTTTTTTTTTTTTGTAAAATTATTCTGGAATTTACTGCAACCCTGGTATTATATTTACAGGTAAGAAATGAGAAAGCTAGGAGATATTTAAGCAGCATGCGCAAAAAGAGGCCAGTTCCTCTCTCTCAGAAGTTTCCTAATGCAGATCCCCTTGCACTTCGTTTGTTAGAAAGAATGCTAGCATTTGAGCCTAAGGATCGACCTAATGCTGAAGAGGTTGAATTTTCATGCATCTGCAGTTTACTTTTCCTGTTATATATGGGGTCTAACAGGGCATATTTTATTGAATATCATCAGGCCCTAGCGGACCCATATTTTAAAGGGTTGGCCAAGGTTGAGAGAGAGCCTTCAGCACAGCTAGTTACCAAGATGGAATTTGAATTTGAGAGACGTAGAATAACAAAGGAGGATGTACGAGAGCTTATATACCGAGAGATTCTTGAGTACCATCCGAAGATGTTGAAGGAGTACCTAGAGGGAGCAGAGCCAACAAGTTTTATGTATCCAAGGTACTTTTCTCTTGATTTAAAATTTAAACACTTTCATTCCGTAAATCTATTAAACAACCAAGATGGGGATTTCTTTCTTATGACATTAGTGCTTTGTCCATTTCTGTTGAATACCTGGGGCTTGAAAATTCTTCCTGGACTTATTGTTTGCTGTAATTTAAGTTTAAAAGCAAATGCATGCTTTCTGGGCATGTAGAATTTTTATTCTGAATCACCCTCAAGAAAACTTTTCATTCCTAAGCTCCCTGTGGATAGATGCTGCTCTATTCTGTCATACTATTCATTATTCAATGTAGTATGTCAACCTTTGATTTTTCTCCTTTTTTCCTAACACCTATTTTAAATAGTGCTGTGGACCACTTCAAGAAGCAATTTGCTTATCTTGAGGAGCATTATGGGAAAGGTGGAACTCCTGCACCACCTGAGAGGCAGCATGCATCATTGCCCAGGTATTATTTTAGTTTAGTTCTTCTAATTGAATTTTCTTTATTATGCAGCTCGCTTCTTCGGGCATTGCTTTTTGGTTTTATTATCTTGCTGATATATTTGCTCTTGTGTAGCCACCTCTGCTGATTTGAGGTTTCATGTGTAGGCCATGTGTATTATATTCGGATAACTCAGTACAAAGTACTGCTGAGGTTGCAGAGGATCTCACTAAGTGTAGCATCAAAGAAGTTCAGAAGCCACCGATAGACAGGAGTGGTGGTATCCCTTTTACTCGGCTTCCTCCACAGCTTCCTCAGAATATGCAAGGTGTGATGACTAACTTGAATATGGACTTTGCTCCTTTTCTGTCCCTCTATCTCTCTTCCTCCCATCATCTCCTATGTACATGATATTGTCTCACAAGAGTGCTGTATTTTCTTGGAACTTGTTCCCTATTCATTCATCATTCTTTGAATATTCAGGTGTGTCTCAGCATAGGTGTGCATGTATGGTACATCTTTCTTTTGGCATTTTATGAAAACTTAGGATGTGATTGGTGTTGGTAAAATTAGAAAGTCGACAATAGGGAATCTACACTTACACTGTGTGCTAATACCTTTTCATTTTCAATTCTCAATTTTCCACGTCATTTGCACTCCTAGACTACCAAGCACAACCTTTGTGTGTGAATGGCTGAAAGCAACAAGCTTTGTATGAAAGAAATATAGCTTCTTCTTCTTCTTCTTCTTCTTCTTTTTCCTGGTTCTTTTGATTTGATGACACTTTGTTTTTGTCATTATATTCTTTGTTCTAGATGCCCATTAACATGCCAAAACGCACAGAAAAAAAGAAAAGGAATTGTTGTAAGATTGCTTATGAAAGATAGTAGTATTACAGATTTAAATTTCTTAAATAGAGATTGAAGGCACTAAGTTGTTACCCTTTTATACTTACATTCCTCCCCCCCCCCCCCCCCCCCAAAAAAAAAAACAACAATGCCCAAAAAAAAAAATCCCTCTCATTTATGTACTTAAGAAGTAAAACATATCGGTACGCACTTGAAGGTTAGAGGTTACTTACTTCTCTTTGATATTGCTCAATTAATTTAGGTGTTTCTGCGAGGCCTGGAAAAGTTGTTGGTTCAGTATTGCGTTACAACAACTGTGGGGTAGCTGCAGCAGCTGAGGCTTTTGAACAACGGCGGATGGTTAGAAATCCACCTGTTGCAGCCCAATATGCTGCTTCAAGCTGTTCATATCCTAGAAGAAACCCAAGCTGTAAAAATGAGAGGGCAGAAGATGATGTGATTGAAGGTTCTAACGGGCTGCAGGCAAAGCCTCAATACATGCCTAGAAAAGTTGCTGCTGCTCAAGGTGGAGCTGGTAGTCATTGGTCTTGATTTTGGATATGAACGCGTGGTGAACAATCGCCTTTGAACCTTGCTACTCTTCTATCTGGGTTAATGTGTTACTTCTAATCCCAGATTGATAATCCGAAGTTTAAATAGTGGCGTAACCTTCATCATACTATCAGTATCAACTGGAAGGCCTTCGGAAGAGCTTGATGGAATGAAGTCTAAGAAGTTCTTGGCTGAAGTTTCATTAAATGCTTGCAATTTGCATTGCCAAATTTGAAGTGTGGAAGGGTTCGAAAGGTCTGATTGATGATTTTCGTGCATTCTGATTCAGTAATCGCGTGAGACACGAAAGACATGAAAAGCTCCGAAAGGAAGGCAGAGCAGTTGCCCACAAAAATAGTGTTGCTCTCCTCATTCCAGAATAGAAGTCGTTACTTTTACCCTACTATTATTTTGGGCCATAACACTGATAACATTGTATTTTACTCCCCTACCTACCTGCTTGTATTCTAAATAATCATCCCTTCCTCCTGAAACTTGCAACTGTATTTTAAGAACTTGGCCAGAAGGGACAAACTTAACCTGTAGAATATTATTTATAAATTGCTTCACTGGTATACTTGATTTGTACTTTCACACTATCCTGTATCAGTTATTCTGATATCTCAGATCTCTGCGGGAACTTTTCCTGTGTCCCAGAGTATTCGTGGACGACAATCCCGTACGCATTGTGCCTAGCCTGTCCATGTACATGCAGGGGAATTTGCTATCTACGCATTGAACCTAGCATTTATCACTTAACAGTAATGGGATGGCTTCCGCTATATTTGCTCTGATAATGAACTTATCAGTTCAAGTTTTTTTTGCTCAGCATAAAAATGGTATGGTAATGATTTTAAGTGGTATCAATTGAAGTTATCTTTTTTTTTTTCTTTTGTGGGATAGGAAAGGAAATGTTATTACTAGAAGAGAGAGATACAATAAGAATAATAAAAAAAAAAGCAGCATTAGGAGGACAAGAGATCCTCTTAGGAGAAGACTAAAAAGAGAAAAAATTGAAGCCAAAAGACATATGAGGATCCCCTTCAAATCCTAAAGGGTCTGGAGGGGATGTTGCCCGTTGGATTTAATGATCCAACGGATAAAAAAAAAAAGAAAGGTAAAAAAAATTTTTTTTAATAGGATGATTATGTGAGAGTTTGGAGAGAAATCTAGAGGGAGGCACCTGGAGTGAAACCGGACTCAAGAGATATCTCACAAGGCCTCTTTAAAAAGAGTGTTACAAAGTCCTCCAATTCTTATAAACATCAAATAGAGATATTTCTTTAAACAATTTATTGATCGAAACTCACAAAGAAGTTGCATAACAAATATAAGTGAGGAGGTAGATACTAGTCATTAAAAACTCTGACATTTCTTTCCATTCAAATGTATTACGCAATTACAAACATAGTTATTTTCTATAAAATTTTGTTTTTCTTCTTATAACCAAAGTCGGTAAAATTAATTACAAAAAGTACACCAAGATCTACTGGGTAAACCTAATGGTCATCAAAGAGACTAAATAGTTTCTTCCAGGTGCCCCAATTTAAGTTACCTTATTCTTCTTCATTAATGAAATTTTAAGATATAACAAGGGCTTCAAGACACAGATGGTGTTATTGTATAAATACTAAAATAGTAAATACCTTGATGTCCTAAAGTTTTGATTGTACAGTCTCCAGTCTCCCCCGTATATCGTATGCCTCTCTGCTCCATGTTTCGTGGTCTCTCGTGCACTTACCGTCGTCCACGCCAATCGTCATCTTTTTCCAATTTTTACAGAAACTTGCATAACGCCTTTTCTCTCCCCAATTCCATTCCTAATTCGCTCAACGGAACTTGCTCCGTCGCAAGATTTCAAAATACCAAAGCAGCCCTGCGATTTTCTTCTTCATATTCCTGTATGGGTGATTCCCCGAGGCCCATGTCGCCTCGCATTCCAGCCGTCGAACAAGCCGATAAGTCTGAGCTACTTCGTGCTCTCGAATCATCTCTGGGTTCGTCGTTTAGCTCGGAGCCTCTGATCCCAAATCCTTGTCCTTTGATTGTAGTAATTAGCGGGCCAAGTGGTGTTGGAAAAGACGCTGTAATCAAGAAACTCAGGGAAGCTCGAGAAGGTCTTCATTTTGTAGTCACTGCAACGAGTCGAGCGAAACGACCTGATGAAGTTGATGGAAGAGATTATTACTTTGTGAGTAGAGAGGAGTTTCGTTCCATGGTTGAAAGGGACGAGCTTCTGGAATATGCGCTTGTCTATGGAGATTATAAAGGTATCCCAAAGCAGCATATTCGGGAGTATATGGGCAAAGGGTATGATATTGTGTTGAGGGTTGATATTCAGGGGGCTCAAACGTTGAGGAAAATTCTCGGTAATTCGGCGGTTTTCATTTTTCTTGTGGCCGAGAGCGAAATGGCAATGGTGGAGAGGTTGGTTGATAGAAAGACAGAAACCGCGGAGTCACTGCTTATAAGAATTGCTACGGCTAGGGAGGAGATGAAGCATCTTAAGAGTTTTGATTATGTGGTTGTGAATGCAAAAGGGAAGCTTGAAAATGCGGTTAGATTGGTGGAGTCCATTATCGATGCTGAGAAAGCTAAGGTCTGGCAAACGGCTGCTGTTATATAGGCTAGTAGCTGATGTGATTGTGGTTGTTTCAGGTACGCCTTAGATCCTTAATCATGTTTTCAGATGCTTAATCAGAATTCAGAAATACATAGGCTATTGCCCTCAGTTAAACCAATCTTTTTGCTCTTTGCTGTCTTATTGTCATAGAATTATTACTAAGAAAAGCTGACTGCTTAATCTTCAGGTTATGCAAATCTACTCTACCCTCTTCCCTCCTCTTCTTTTCTTGTCTTCATTAACCTCTTGGTCAGTTAAATTAGTTTCAAACTTCGTGGGTCTAAGCTTTGTAAACTCTAAGCAATTTGGGGATCACAAGGCTTTACCTCAATATTGTTTAAATATACTCTGGTGAAGACAAAGGGAAAATCACCAAAATTTGGTAAATCTGGCACTGATTTGACAGTGTATGTGGGTTTTGATTTATAAGAAAGATATATGGTTTTGATTTCATGCCGCAGGTGTTTCCAGGACTTGGGTATCTTCAATTTAAATACTTAAATCTAAGAATGGCCCATGCTCTTGTGGCAATGAAAACAAAGAGGGCTGCTACATGTAGTAGTAGTTTTGGTTGCACTATGTGAGCAAAGTTGCCTTATTGAAGGTTTAAAATACATCGTCCACAGCTAGAGATGTCAATAGATCCTCTTATTTATGGAAGTGCATATCATGCATGGGTGGGCTTTACTGTTGCCGTATCTGCTGTATCTTTTAGAATCGGCTCACTGTGTGTGACACTTCGACTATATGGATTTTATTATTAATTGGATAAATTACATATGTGGCTGTATGTTGTTCTACCGTATAGAAACATCTTGAACACCTTGTCATTAATATTTCATTAGCAACTAGTTGCTTTTTTATTTTTTTCCTTCCTGGCTTACAGAAGTATATAGCTTCTCAGCATTTTCTTTTGTTTGCATCCTGCAAGCTCTAACTGTATATTCCACATTGCTTTTGCGTTGCAGGTTTTGTGGCAGCATTTCATGTCACTAATTTGTAATCTCAGCTCATTGTCAATGACAAGAACGCTGTTCCTTTTGGTACTTTTCCTGCAATTCATGTCACCATGGGCAGATATCGTAGCCGGTAATGCATTTAGTATTTGTTCCCACACTTCTGATGCTTAGTGAAGAGCAAGTTTTAATTACTTTGTCTATCCTCATCTATTGAATTTTATTCGTTGATCTGTTGGAGTACATTTATGCACGATAGCAAGTTGATTGCATTTAATGTTAAAAGGTCAGTTTTTAGTTTCTTTACCTGTAGTCTGAGAACATACTCTTTGTAAATCACACCCATATTACCTGGGAGAGCAAGATATCCTTGAAGGCTCGAACTGTTGCGAAAATGCCTTTTGCTCAAACCTACTTGCAGTAGTTTTTTCACTTACAAGAGAGATTTATCAACTTCTTCTATTCTCAATGCAATTTCTTCTTTTATTGAAAAAAATGACCAAAAAGATTCATGCATACTTATTACTAATAAGGAAGGTAGAAAATAGGATGATTATAAATTATTTCCATTCCTATTACATGGTATCAGTGCAACTTGGTGATGTGAAGGATAATATTTCAAATAATAGTCACTCTACCTCCAAGTTCATCTCAGTCTCTTGGTTTTTATAGTAAATACTAAATAGGCATATAACATTGTTCGATTGTGATTCTATACCGGTCCAATCTTTTGTGCTGTAATTGTTTGTTTCTTTCAACTTTCAAGCATACGCCGAACTTTGAAGGAGCTCTATCACATTTTGTCCTTTATTTTCTAAAAGAAAAAAAAATCACGAATGCAATTGCATCTGAATCCATTTCTTTTTTTTTTTTTATAAAAATGAACTTATGTAGTTATTCTCAAATTATAACAATCCGTATGAATTTATCCTTTAAAACCGGAGCCGAAATTGCTTCAATAATTCAACCTTCTATCATACTTATGTCAGGCAAAGACGGTCAGTTTTCCGTACACGCATAAAACAAAAGCAAATACTCTACAAGCAAAAACACATGGCTATCACTCGCTGAAGCCTCAAGCTATACCTATGCCATCTCCTACACAAAATACCACCACTTGTTTGGGAAATCACAGTCGATTCAGTAATTTAGAATATGAATTGTTTCTGTTAGCTAGCAAAATGACAATAAGATAGTTACTTTAATAATATTGGAAAAATGAACTTTGTTCCTGTAAATTTTCTCAATGTTCAAAAAATATTCATGAATTATAAAATTCAGCAAAGAATTTTTATAAATTTTTTTTTACACAAAATAAAAAGATTATGAGAGTTCTTTATAGTTCATAAAAGTTTTTTTGTACATTAAGAAAAGTTTATCAGCAAAATACATTTTTTTCCTAAAATTATGAATGAAAAAGAATGAATATTTCGTGTCACTAATTGTTAGGTCACAGGACAGTTGGTATCCACGTAGCAGAATGAAGGCATGTGACCCATTTTCTGGCGATTGCTCAAAACGGCAGCTGAAAAATGTCGTTTGTGGTTATCATTGTCTGAACCAATGAATAATCAGAATCCATAATCCCATCTTACAAGCGTACGAGATGGGAGGCACGCAACAGCAAACAACGTATCCACCTTTCTGTTATCAAATAATATCATAATTGAATATATAACTATATATATAACTATATATATATACGTGCACTCCAAGTCTCCAAAGGGACATGCAGAGTTGTGACTCTGTTGATTTGGGACCCATTTCATTACAACATCCTTTAACTTCCAAGAATAAGACACATACATCAATAAGTTTCTCCTGATAATTATGCATATCAGTCAGGCTAGGTTTCTTTGAAGCAACAGACAAAAATAACCCCACAACCACAAGTGGAGAAGATCCAAATGCTAATTTAAGAAACTGATGTATTGATTAGGGTGAAATCCTTGGGTACCATAATGTCTGTTCCTTAGTTAGTGAATCATGTTCACAAGTTTATCAGATTCATACAACAATTATAATATGCTTGTGCTGACGTTGTTAGCTGCCAGACCTGACCATACCCACTTCCACTTGTTTGTTTACCGAAAACATGTTTAACCAAGTTGACAACTAAGGTTTTCTTTGGATAAATAACTTATATAAATGCTTATAGATGAAGATCTATGTGAAAGCTTTTATACTATAAGTTTCTTTTAAATTAAGTTATAGCTTCTTTTAAATTAAGTTATTTAATGTTTAGATACATATTTGAAGAAGTACTTTTAAATTATAATCGAGAAAGAAGGAAGTGAAGAGGTTGATTTTCATAAAATTTAAAATTACGATTAGAGATATATTTGTCTTGTAAAAATACAAAACACTTTCTTGGTCATGTAAATTTAAACTTTCGCACAAGATTTTTGTAAGCGTAAAAAATTAGCTTTATAAAATAAGTTAAAAATAATTTTTTAAAAATTAATAAGTTACTTATTTAAACTTATCCAAACACTATCCTTTTTACATAAAAATACTTGTACTAATAAAGAAACTCTAATAAACTATAAGTTATAATATCTAAATGGACTTAAATAGAAGAATTATTAAAAAGTGCTGAAATGTACTAGAATGATTTCCTTGTTTCACAAGTTCCATTACAAAAGTTGTTTTCCTTTTGCTTTTTTATGTCTTTGAAGGCTCAAGTGGACATAGCCCAAGTTTTGGCTAAGCCACAGCTGGGAAGATTCACACCATGTTAAATTGATAAAAGAAAAACATTTAGGTGAAATTTTTCACATATTTATTATTAGATTTTTTAATCAAAATATGACGAATGTATTATTCTCTCATCAGAATATAACAGGTATAAAATTTTTAATAAATAACTATATCTTTTACATCTTATCATTACATGATTTTTTTAAAAAAAAATTTATATATGTTCTAATTTTAATATAGAAGTTGATGATAAAAGATACAAGTAAATGTATATAAGTCTTCCCAATTGATAAATATTTACCATAATCTTCTAGTATTAAAAAAAATCTAGTATTACTTATATCCATATTTTGACAAATAACTTAATCATGATATAAAATTAAATTATATGGCTTCTATTAAAAAATAAATTAAATTACGTAATAAAATATAAAATAACAATAACGTTGAATGGTACTAAAAATGAGCTCTTTAAATTGGTATATGATTATTGAGCTGACAGTCCATCAAATCAATAACTTATTGTTTAACTCAAGTGTTATTAAACAATAAGTACTATTTTCTTTCGTATATTGTTTAAGTAATATATATATATATTTTTTTTCCTTTGCTCAAAAACATGTAACTAATCCTGAATTTTAGACAGAGTTTCTTCTTCGTCAAAATTTGAAATGTAGTAATACTCATTTTTTATTACAACAATTTTGTCCATTATTAGCTTAGTTTTCAGCTTTCCTTTGACAATCTAAGGGATTTATTAATTATATAAAGACAATCATAATAATTTGGGAGAGGACAATGACTTAAGAGAAACAAACAATCGCCTAGGCTAGCACGATTCCCTAAAGACACTTTCTCGAAAGAGAAAGCAACAAGCTTAAGCATTAACATAACCAACTTCTTGGAAATTTTTGTGAACGACAACTTGACGTTACTTTTTTCCCTACATGCTTCAAAAAAAACAAACTTGCTCCCCAAGCTGACCATCATTTTCTTTATAAAACCCACCTCGTCATTCGTCATTCATCATTCATCATTCATCATTCATCGTTCTCTTCAAAACTTGCTCTTTTTCTTTCAACAGACCTAAACATGGATCAAAGGCTTTCACTGGAAGGAGATGGAGGGAGCATTCACCTACAAATTGGTCAACTCCAAAGGCTCAGTGAAACTTGCAGCACAAGGACCACTATGTTTGAACCTCATGGCCAAAGCAGTATTGAGAAAAGAGAAAGCAGTAATACCGCTAGCTCTGTCTCTTCATCAAGCTTAGCAGTAAGAGCACCAGAAAAGAAGCTGACCCTCTTCGCTCTTCGCCTCGCTGTGCTCGAAAAAGCAGCAACCGGGCTGGGAACTCTCGGGTTCATATGGGCCACTGTGGTCCTTCTTGGTGGTTTTGCCATCACCTTAGACAAAACTGACTTCTGGTTCATCACCATCATACTATTGGTCGAAGGGACCAGAATCTTCAGCAGGAGCCATGAGCTTGAATGGCAGCACCAGGCCATTTGGTCTATAACTGATGATGGAGTTAATAGTTTCAAGATGCTGAGATCAAATTCAAACTTTTTCCTTGAAACTATAAAGAATTGCCTTTACAGGCCATTTGTTTCTGTCAAGAAACATAGTCAACACGGGACAAAAAGAAGAGAGGCTAGTGAGGTAAGTCCTTCTCAATATTGGGACAGGACACCAACTAGGACTTGGATAAGCTCAGATGTCCCAATTCTACCATATGCTAGATGGGTTTTTCTTTCAAGGCATATCAGTAAGCTTCTGTACTGGCTTCAGCTTCTTTCTGCTACAGCTTGTGTGTTTCTCTCATCCATAAAGCTCATCAAGCATAATTATGGGGAGGTAGCAAAGGGAGACACAGACAAGAGGAATAGGCAATCTGCTTTGAATATCTTCTATGCATTGGCTTTGGCAGAAGCTTTGTTGTTTCTAATGGAAAAAGCTTATTGGGAATGGAAAGTCAGCTATTGTAAGATGTTGGAAGAGGTTAATGATGAGTGTGAGTTGGGGCCTTCAGGAATGGTGTCAATCAGAAGGTTCTTTTATGATGCTTATTCTAGATGTGTTGAAGTAAGTGTATTTGATGGCTTAAAAATGGACATGGTGAGTTTTGGTATGGATCTCTTGGCTTCGAATTCTCCTGATGAGCAGCTCATTGGAGCAAGAATTCTTCGCCAATTCGTGATCAATGAACGGTTTTCTGATGATACTCTCCAAAAGATTGGAATTTCCATATCTCTGGTGGAGAGACTGGTGGAGATGTTGAATTGGACAGACCACAAAGAGGAAGAAATTAGGCGATCTGCTGCAGAAATTTTATCAAAACTAGCTGACAAAATGCAGAATTCTCTTCGCATAGCTGGAATACCGGGAGCTATGGAATCAATATCTTCTCTTCTCCAAACTAGCCGGAACTGCGTTCCCGCAACCGATGAAATCGGGGAAAAGAAACTCATATTTGATCATTCAAATTATGGGTTTTGGACATTCAACCATTTGGGGCTTCTCATTTTGAAAAAACTTGCTCATAACCATGAGAATTGTGGCAAGATTGGAAATACAAGAGGCCTCCTTCCAAAGATCATAGATTTCACACATGCAGAAGAAAGGTTGTTGAAGAGTGACAATGTTACTCCACACCAAATTCTCACAGTGAAGAGATCTCTGCAACTTGTGAAAATGTTGGCTAGCACAACAGGCGCCACAGGAAAACATCTTCGAAGAGAGATTTCCGAAATAGTTTTCTCAATCAGCAATATCAGAGACATATTAAGGTATGGAGAGAAACACCCTTTACTACAGAAACCGAGCATTGAAATTTTAACCAATTTGGCTCTCGAAGAGGATGCAACAGAAAGAATTGGAGGTACAGGTGGAGTACTTAAAGAATTGTTCAACATATTCCTCAAACAGAACATATCAGAAAATCAGAAACATGTGACCATTGCTGCTGGTGAGGCACTAGCAATGCTGGCTTTGGAAAGCAAGAATAATTGTCATCGTATTTTGAAGTTGAAAGTACTAGAAAGGCTTGTAGAAACATTGAAAGTTCCGTTGCTTAGCATCAATGCTGCTAGAATTCTGAGAAATTTATGCACATACAGTGGATCAGAATGCTTCAACCAGCTTAAGTTGGTAACATCTGCAGCACCCACGGTAAGTGTTATTTTCACTATTATAATTTTGGGCTACCGACATGTTAGCTTTGTATTATTATGGTCGGGCCCAGCTAGGATTTTTTGACATATATAGATATATACACACACAGAGTTGCCTAGCCCAACCATAGAAAGTTTGGGGCATTTGAGGTTAGCCAGACAAGATTGGTCCTAACTGACAGCTCTCATGTTCTTCATCTGAGTCATCTATAAAAAATCAGACAGTCCAAATTAAAAGAAAGGAAAAAAAAAATCTAATGAGGTCCTTTTTTTTTTTTTACTTTAATCTAAATTTGAAGAACATGACCCTTATTTTAGCACCTAAACATGAGGGGATCCGGGTTCAAGTTAAACCTAAGAGACAAAACATAAAGAGAAAACCTTAGTCATGTCTCTAACCCTTTCTCAATCTAACAGGTTCTTCAAGCAATCATGTCAGAAGAAAACAAACTACAAGAAGTGATGGTTGGAGTAGCAGCAAATGTATTCAAATTCATGAGTACTCATGAATCAAGCACTGTATTTAAAGAAGCTGGAATTACTGAAGCTGAAATGGCAAATAAGTTAATAGAGATTCTCAAGAACCACAAATACCCACCAATGAAGGTCCCAAGAATAAGGAGGTTCGCTATAGAGTTGGCCATTTGGATGATGAATGACAAAGCAGAAAACATCCGTACCTTTAAGGAACAGGGAATGGAGGAAGTGCTGGAGGGTGTCTTAGAGACAACATCAGAGCTAGAAAGCTTTAATGTTTTCTCCGGTGCCTTTGGACTGAACCGACACAATGTGACGATTCACTCACTGATTGAGACAGCATTGAGGTTGATGGAAGATAGGTATAACATACAAAGCAGATAGTACCATTTTATGAAATCAGACACTGACTCAGAGAAACTGCCGTAATATTGTACATAAGTGTGGACAAACTCTGGTGGATTCTCCAAGAATGAAGGCATGTCTACGTGAGCTGGAAAGCTGGCCTAGCTCAACAGTTTATTCATTATAATTTCATACTCAATGTTATACTTGTTATAACTTATTTGATATTTCTGTATAGTGTGAACCACATGGCTTCCTGCTTAAAACTTCAAATTATTCTAAGTAGTAAGTTGACTTCTGCAACCACAATTTCACATGAATATCTATCTAGATCAAGACATATGGAAACCAGGATATTTCTTAATAGAAATAGACAGATTTTGGAAAAATCTTTTGGTTGTTGCTTCATCAATTTACGAAGATTCATAAGAATGGCTTGAAATGACTGACCAAAGGTACATTATGAAGTAGCTAAAGCATTATTGTTGAAGTTGAGTCCCTATAACAAGTTCACACCAGTAAAAGAACATCAATGTCAATGCTAACAGGGCTAGCTGGTTTACGTACTGCAATTAGATTTGACATAATAGATCTTAGCTTGTATCTTTTTGTTTCGTGCTTTCCGCCTACAAGGGGTAAACAAGAAAAAATCATGTTCAACAATCTCTCTAATTGTATATACTTCTTTTATTAGATTAAGAGATTAGAAGCTATAATTTCAGAGCTCTGTCTTCGTGAGTGGAGACATCTTCATATCACCCATTATTGCCAACCTAGAAATTTCAGATGTGCGTCAAGCCAGAAACCTTTTTCAAATGAAGAGCCTAAAACAACAGAATATTGCTTGTCATTAAAGATTTGAAAAACAAGAGGAAACATGACAACAATTTCCACTTAAAGTCAATGAATATATATTTATATATATGATGTTAGATGAAAATCTAAACATACTAACTTTACACACCAGAAACCTATTCCTTTGGTCAAGTACCTTACAAACTATAACCTTTTGATGATTTGAAAGAAAAAAACAATGTACGACCAACTGAAGATAAAAGACAGTCTCTCTATCTTATCGAGCATTACTGTTTCGGAAGAAATTGAAATCCCAACGACGCATTAAACCGTCCATAATATGGCTTGCTGGATTCTTAACAACAGTTACGGTGGCTTTTGTATTATGTGATACATCGGTATCCGATGAACTTTGTACACTAGCAGAACTATCACTACAAGCAGAAATACTTGTATGGCCGGAATCCGTGACTGATGAGGTGTCCAGTGGCTTTCCACTTGATGATAGACTTCGTTCTTGACAGGGCTTGGAAGCCAAATTTTGGAAATGGACTGATGAATTAGAATTTGACTCGGGTTTCAAAAATTCACAACCTTCATCTGCGCTGTAAATGGTTTCGTCTTTCGAATGATGCATGTTCTGTTTAACTACAGAGGAAGAGAATTGTTCTGTCTCTAAGGGCCTAGAAAGCTCCCCCAAATAAGCATCTTTTTCTGATGGTTCTGCAGGCACGGTACAAGCACTCGGTGGTGGTTGTTCTTCCTGTGGATGTCTAACTTCCATCTCCTTTAGTGACTCCTTTACTGCTTCCATGAACATCTGAATGGACAAAACCAAATGTAAATACAAAAATATATCACCACGTATTCGGATTATGTGAAAGCCAATAAGCAACTCACTCTTTCTTCCTCCTCCGCACTAGATGGGAAACCTGTGAGGTCATCGAGTTCATATTCCACATATTGATCATCATCCAATGTGGCTGGAACATGGGGACCATATGGATTACCATTTGAAAATTCAAAGCTAATCATTCCGGAAGATGATGAAGAAAGATCACCATTGCATTTATCATCCTGCAGGGGAAAAATATCATCCAAAATTAGTGACAGTTTAGTTCCTCCTATTTCTTGGTCTCCTCTTCCCTTAATCTTATGATCCTTAGGGTCCTTCTTGCTTAGTTTATTTTTCAATAATTTCCCTCTCTTCATTTGAAGCCAAACATCTGAATCATCCAATGATATAGGCGCAAATCTTGTAAATGAATTTGATTATGGCATTGACTAGCATAAAACGTTGCAAGTGACTTTTCTGGCCGAACAACTTATCATAGCTTGGATGTTTGTCTGTACTTTCCCTAAACTTCTTAGATTCTAAATATATAGAAAAAAAAGAAGATTCTTGTATGCATACTACTATAATATAGATTCCCCATGGTGTCACCAAAATAAATAATTTAGATAGTAAAAAATAAACCTGAAGTGACTATCTTATGTCTACACATTACTAACCAACTTTCTTTGATTTTAAAAAGTTAGTTGTTAAGAATCTTTGGAATGTTCGGTTCTACCAATGTTCCATAGCCATCACGCCATTATGCAAGTTCAAAGCATAAATTAACCGTGCACTTGAAGGGGAAAGATCAAAACATATGCAGAACAAAGGAAGAAAAAAAAAAACTAAGGTAAAGAAGAAAGGAGAAACCTCATTTTCACGGTGTTCATCTTTTGGAGAAATGTCAGATGGAACCTAAGAGAAGTCATTCAAAATCTCTTATAAATATGAAAATCATATCACTAATAGAATTTAAACAAAATTCAAGTGATGACAAATCAAACAGCCACATCTTTGCATACAATTAGGTACATGTAGAGATGTACAGACAGATAAGTACAAACCTCCATCCTACTCATAGGTCTTTTTGAACGGACTTGCTTAATAGCATCCGTTGTGCTGCTTGTTGATGGTTCTGCATCTATCAGGGAAACAATTAAGATATTTAGATAAAGAGGTTTATAGTTCTGGATAGAAACCAGAGCAGTAGGAATAGTTTAGAGACACTAGGTACTTGAGTCATGCCTTTGTTTTCAGATGGCGATTCATCATCATACCCTACTTCATACACAGATCTCCAAGCATCCTAAATGTAGTAGAATTAGTCAACTTTGCAAGGATCTAGAAGAGTACACATTGAAGTTTGACCAAAACAGAACCCAGTAAGATGGCATTGCAGAAGAATTTACCTTACCAAAGTAATCATTCACAGTGTCAAAAAAGGACCCCCCAACCTCATCCTCTGGAGGTTGCAAAACATTGTGAAAAAATATGTTAATGGAATCAAAGTAAAACTGAGGACGGGGCGAGTTGTGGTCCCCCTCAAATTTAATTATGTTTTTGTCTCCCTGCAAAGCATAGACAGACATATTATATTAAATATCCAAACTAAAGTGAGGACTAAGTCTAACCCAAGAGAACAGGAAGAAACTCAGTGAAGCAAAGCTCTGAGTCTAAATTATGAATAGGAATTCTTATAGACAAACTTACCATGTAAGCCTCAAATATACTGTCTGAGTGATGAGGGCGTATAAAATCATCATCAATGGCATGTCCTAGTAGAGCAGGAACAAAACAACACTTGGCCACCTGCCATAGTAACAAATAGTGGATAAGAATATAAGATGAAAAAAAATAGACAAAGAAGGCAAAAACTAAATGAAAACAATTTTGTTAATTTTTTTCTGACCAAAAAAAATCCTCAATAGTTTTGCATGGGTCCAGAAGACTGATTTTCTGTACTATTTATATGCTTATGAATGCCCACAATGCCATATATATTCAACAGGTGACAACAAGACTGTAAACTATATATCTTAAACATTATTTGCACGTTTCCTTCTTCATTTCCAAAACAATTTGCACCCTGACCAGCAGATTGATCCCACATCATCATGTGATAGTTACATACCCAAAAGCACAAAAAATGTACAATAGATATTACAAAATATTGGATCATCCAAGCATTTAATCAAGTGAAAGCAGTCCGCTAGGTGTACTAAAGAATATGTCATCCAAGCCAATCAGCAAACTATTGCCCAAGCCATTTCGGAAACTTTACATCCATCAGCAAAGTCCCAGCCAACTTATACTTTACATAGCCTAAGTATGGGACACAATTTGCCTCTAGCAAGTACAGTTGGCTGAATATGTCTAACACTGCTTTAGCATACGAATAATTGAAAATACACAACTTGAAGCTAATGAAGAAGCCCCCCTCCCTCCTTGACAAATATTTTTAATTTCTTTGTAACCTTTTAACTAGTTGGAACTTTGTACCATTTGGATAAAACTAGCACATCTAACTGTTCTATTGTTTAGGAAAGCTTTCCCCACCAATGAAAATTTGATTTTGTCAAGTTAAATAATAGTAGGTATGTGAATAGCCAAGGACATTTACTCAAGAAATTATCAAGAAATTATTAAGAAATTAGTCTACCAAGCTGAATTATAGATAGAGAATTTTCAGATGAAGATTCAGTAAACAAATAGTGGGGAAAAGTTGATAAAGGTTTACTAATTTTCTCTGTCAAACTACAAGTCAAGCGTACGTACAACCAAACAAATAAAAGTAACTTCTCTGATAGGACAACCTTAATAGTGTTCAGATCCATTATGTCAAATTTCGCCTTCTTCTGGATTGCTTTTCTCATGTATTGGATTGCAAACTTTACCTGTAAAAAAGGAAAAGGAAGTTAAAATCAACTAATGCCATGAATTTATCACCCGCCCACAAAAAAATAGTTTAAGCAATTATGCTTCATTGCTCATAGGTATGACAGATTTATCAATAAAGGAAAGTCCTACGGCATGAATTGGTCTTCTGAAAAGAACAAAAATGGGATGGTGTCAAATCAGGAGCTGGCTAGATATATAAATTGACAATTCAGTATAAAGTATAAACACTCTCATCTACTGAAAACAACATGTACTTGCTACCTAAGAAGCATGGTCAGTGACACAAACAAGGCAACATAACAAAATCTAAATTCTAAATTCAAAAGTGCTCAGGTAGTATTGAAGTGTTAATCCATTCTGGTATGAGTGTCCTACAAGTGTCTTGAAAGTCCATGTCTTCCAATCAAATTTCTGTTATTAATATCATATCATAAACCATAGGAAGGTACATTGTATATATAAAGTAACAGCAATATAAAAATAAGACTTGACTCTAAATTATGGAAAGTCATACATCTATGACAACATATACTGATTTTTATTTTATTTTTTAAAAAATGAATATACCCACAGTGAACTTTGGCAGACGAATTCTGTAGGTATCTACTAATTCCATCATCAAATCAACCAAATCAGAGAAAGGACTGTCTAAAACCATCCCTGCAATTGAAGGATCCTCAGCTCCATACATAAGGCTGCAAGAATCCAATAGTCAGACTAGTAAATATGGAATCACCCAAAAAAAAAAAAGTAAATATTTAGAACCATGGAGTGTATTAAATTTGAGTTGACAAATAAAAAACACATTGACATAACACTTCTCAGAAGGATTTGTTTTTATGGAAAAATATGAATATTCATTTCAGAAGGAAATATATCCATGATGATCATTTCCACAAATTCAGAACTGCAAACTACTTTTAAAAAATAATATAATCCTGAATTTAAGGATAAGTGGCATTGACAATATATTATTGGAGTACGATATTTGTAGATACAACTCCTTTCACAAGCCATTTCAGCCACGACTTCAAAGATTGTAGTTTTGTTCATTTTCCTATGATCATTGTCAAAATTTTCATAGAGGAAGTCCTAGCATAAATGTTCATCTCAAGCCATTCTAGTTCATCGTTTAAGAGGTTTACAACAAGAAAGTCAATTATGCGATTTCTTTAACAAATCAGTCAATGTCTAAGCATCAATTAACTACAATAACAAAGTAAAGTTTAAATCTCTTATTCTCTTGCCAAAACCCCAAGTATAACTAGGGAACATTTCTGTAACCTCATTGAAATTGCAAGCTCAAAAGAAGACAGAAAATGAACGTAGGATACCTGGTCACAGCACCCATTGAGCGGCCCCATAAGCCAATCAAAGAGACATTTCCATCTGCCCTCAAATAATCGACCACAGCCCTCAAATCATCCTTCTGAAAATAGTCAAGAGTGTTATCTAGCCATTTCAAAATGAAGAAGGCAATAGAGAAAGTAATGGCTATCCATAAGGAAACCCCCAGTAGGGTGGTGATGCCACATGCAAACATTTAGCAGATAATAATTTAAAAAAAAATCAAGTATTTTTAATCTAATTATAATATAAACAGGTTAACTGACAAGCATATTATTTAGGTTCAGGCGTGTGGCAAGTTTCATACTTCTAATTGATATATGTAGTGCTAACCTATCCATGATGAGCAATGTGTCCAACAACGAGCATGGAAGACCACAGAGGACATAAATGCAGGTATACCACAAAAGGAGCTCTGAACACTATTTAATGATCCCTACTTATCTCCACATAACTCTGAAGAAGTTAGGGCATGTCAAGAAACAAACAATGCCTAAATCTTAAGCTATGAGGTTAATGCCTGTGATGTGTTTTCTCTTTAACATGCATGCCTCCCAACAAGAAAGCCCTTTCAACTTATAGCATGGACAGTTACACAAAACATAGACCCACTTCAACTTCTGCTGAAATTTAATTTATTATAATTTATGACAAATGGGGCTGGCAAGGTAGTTTAAGCTTTAAGCTACAAGGCAAAGGCCATAGAATGGATTTTATCTCTAACATTGAAGGAACAAAGGATGTCAGTTTACAGTCACACCTCAAAGATGTTTTTCTATTTTTTTTAATTCACTAAGTTGGCTTCATATCTCATGTACATTTCACCATCTGGACTCTAAAGACATATCAGAGAAGATGGTCACTTACAGTATTAATGCTACTAAATACTATCCCCAACCCCCCTCCCCAAAAAAAAAAAAAAGAAAAGTGGATAAAATTAAGCAGATATATTTCTGAAATGGTTATAGAACAAGCACGTACCTCATTCCAACCAAGAGTGACATGTTCCCCTCCAGAAAGACCAGATCCCGAAAAATCCAGAGTAAAAACTGTAATATTCGAGGGAAGCAAAATTATAGCAGCTTCACTTCCATCAGCCCTGCATCCACTGTCATATACATTGTACCCAATCAGCATAATCCAATTAAATTGAAACTATGACATACTAAACAACCAACCAAAATATGCATTTAAAGAGATTCTATTTGACAAGTATTAAGCTTTCACAACACAAGATGGAAGATTAATTTGTTGGTTGGGCAGCCACTGAATTGATCAACAGACAACTGTACATTTTCAATGGAATTAGTTGAAACACCAACTGCATGCCAAACTACTAAAAATATTAAGTCCCACACTCACCTGTTTCCATGGCAATATATCACACACGGCAGAGGCTTTCCTTCAGGACTGACAATAGGCACATAATGACTGCACTGAAGAACATCCCCCCGATTGTTTTTTATCTGAAGAGTATTAAATTTCACATGAAAGTCTCATAACACAGTTCTTCAACTCAAACAGAAAAAACATATTTTAATAAAAGAATGCTTATGATGGAAACTAACATGAAAAAAACAAGAAAAGATGTTCTCTGTTGAATTGGTACAAATTTATGAGACATCATAGGTACATATATGCATGTTATATGGGAAAAATAAGCTACAAGTATCGTGTGCAAAAGTAATTACTACATTATCCAAGGATCCAAGCTGAATTGAAAAAAATAAAAAAAAATCTTCCAGAATAAAAAATTTTCAATATTTTTCTTGTTGGATCCTACATAAGAAACTCTTCTTGTGACAATTCAATTTTCCAAAAGAGATATCAAATTACTAGAGATGGAAAAATAGCCAAAATGACTTTTCTTTCACTGCAAAAGCTACAGCAGTTAAGCCACATAAATAGGATATTTTTTGAACATATTATTGACCTGTTTTCTGAAATTTGTGTCAATATCAAATCCATTCTCTCAAGTTCCATGCCTCAGCCCAATTGCACAGAGCCATTTACCAACTTCACAGGATAAAAAATTTAGGTATTAAGCCAAAAATGGATAGCTTGCCTAACGGATCTCCCTTTTGCTAATAATTGTGCAGAACAATGGCAATCACTTAGGTTTTTTTTTTAATTATTATTTGAAGAAAAAATTTCAAAATTGCTGAACAGTGATTGAGACTATAAGCATTGTTATCCTACTCCTATCCACTTACAAATGAACTATGAAAGTTTATAAATAGAATAAATAAATAAAACAAAATAAAATAAAATAAAATAAAATATTGCAATTCTTTGATGAACATAGACAAAGATCAAAAACTAAAAGAATCCTACCTCTACATCCTTCCGTTGATACCATTTTCCTTTCAGCATGAACTCTTGTTCCAATAAATCATTTTTTGGGTCATATTCAGCTCTGCATCCCAGTGATGGACACACAATCATGATGTCATAAGAATTTTAAAGTGAGAATTTAAAATGCAAAATGGTAAAGTGATAGACGAGACATGTTGACAACACAAGTCAAGTCATTTAAGTTCACAAGTGCAGAGACATAACCTGAAACATTTATTGCTATCCTGTAACAAGCATACTGAATACAAGTGCATCGTATGCATAATTCTGCCTTAAGATTTAAAACCCATATCATGACTGAGCATCTTATAAAATTCTTTCAAAGTCAGAATCTTGTGCCTCTTGCAGCTTCCTCTTAATTCAATGTAGTTAATACAACAACCCCGTCTTTTTTTTTTTTTTTCACTTCTGGGGAAAAAAATTCCCCCTACGTTCTTAAATGTAAGAAACAGCTTTTCAATAAGCTACTAAAACTCAATTATACACCTAGAATTACCCCAAATAATAATATATAGTAAACAAAATGGATTCTGGTGTAACAAAGATTCAGGAGCTTGTTGCTATCAAATATATTTGATTTTAAGATCCAAGATCTTACCTGTAGACCACAAAAAGCAATAGGAACTTGAATATTCAGTATAAGCAGCCACTGTTTTTTCAGTATTTTTTTTTTTTAAAGAAGAAATATGCAGTGCAATATTATTATTCCTATATTCAAGCGCTTCGTCTGTGGTAGAGGTAGAGGACACATCACAAAATCAAGGAAAACCCAAAAGAACAAATCCAATACTAACATGAGATAAAAGTGCTTGCTTTAGATGTTTTCTAGCCCCCTGGAGGAGGGGATCAGTTCAAAGGAACAAAATTGGGATATCAAAAGCTTGACATGAACCACGAACAACAGAATATCAGCAAAGCTTTAAAATAGATCTTCATTTTCCAGCAGAAGAACAATAAACTAAGTTAACATGATGTGGTAGCACACCAATCAAAATAAAAAGATAAATCTGTGTCTACTTCTGTCAGTTCAAGTTCTTCCAGTCCAAAAGAAGTTCAGTGATTCACAATTACAGATAACTGATTCTAAACAACAATTACACATAGTTCAGTTGGGGCTTCGCAGAGACTGAAAAACAGAACTTTTGAATTCCATCAAACTAAAACTGAACAAACCATAAAAGGTTTTCAGTAAAAAAAATTGAAAGAAACAAAAGAAGTAATCATTGAAGAGAGTGCGTAAGAGTAGGTAGAAGAAGATTTGATACCTTGGAGGCCGAATAATGAAGTTCATAAGCTGCTCCATAGATTCAAATAATCAAGATTAAATCTTGCAGCAAATATGCCCTCAACGCATATCAATCAGTTTATATGTTTGAAAGGAAAATAAAGAACAACGAGAGGAAAAGAGAGTGAAGGGCTTTGATGTGTCACGACGGTTTCGTGAGACAAAGGAACAAGTAAAAGAGAGGAGGAACAGAAAGAGAAAGACCAGAGCGCCTTTTGTTTTGTTGGTGTTGTTTTGCTGTTGTTTATTTTCTAAAAATCACCAAAAAGAAAATGAATAAGGAAGAAAAAAGGTTTTGTTTGCCAGTTGCCACCCATGCTGATGTCCCACTGGCTTTTCATACGTGCGAAGCTTCGAGGTGGGTATGGCCGTTCTCACCTATTGATTGCTTTCGGTTAATTCGCACGTGAGATGGGTTGGGCTTCACTCCAGCAGCCAGCCAGCGGGTGTCTCCCTCCAAGTCTCTCCAATAAACAATTAAGTAATCTTGAAAAAAAAAATTATTTTTTTTAATTGTTAAATTTATAAATTTAACGTGTGAGAACTTCCTCTAACACTCTAATAACAGGAGGGAATTCTCATTCGAGATACTAATGCTTCTGATTTTTTTCTCAAAGGATATAAAGGTAAATTTTTATAAATTAATATTCAATAAATTAATAACCTTTTCAAAATAATTTTTTTTGATATTAACTTGGGTCAGTTTACAAAATTAATAATTTTGATAAATTTAAAAGATAATAATTTTTAAAAAGACCTTTATATAAATATATAATTCTGTCAAGATCATAAATTAATAATTTTTTAAAATTATAAATATATGATACATATACATTGTATATTAGTGATATACACAGTAATTTTTATATAATTAAATTTATATCTGTTGAATCGAAAAAATATTTTTTAAATTAATAAATTATTAATTTATTGATTAATTAATACTTACTTAAATTAATAAAATTTTATGATTTCAACATTATTAATTTATAAAGGTTTAAATGTACTTTATTATGAAAGGGATAATAGGGTCTTATGGACGGAGTTTAAAAGTTTCAATCCAAATTAGTTTAGCTAATGTGTTTTTTTTTTGTTTTATTATATAGGGTTTGAAATGAAATAATTTGGATAACATATGTATGATTATATAAATTAAAAGAAAATAACATACACTATAATATATGTAAAAAAATTATTTTTTATTGTTTTAAAAATAATTATTTTATATTTAAAAATATTTTACAAAATAGTATGCACTAAATAATACACCATATCACTAGTATAATATAAAAGGATTTTATTAATTTTGATTGATTTAAGTAATTCAACACTTATTTTTTAAAAATAAAATTTTAAAATCGAGTATTATAAATGAAGAAAATCAATATTATGATTATTTTATATCTTTGTAATTTAAACAAATTCAAACTAAAATTAATCAAAGTTTAATAGATTTTTTGAATAGAGATGGTTAAAAAAAAAAAAGCACAAAACAACAACAAGGGCTTTCCAAATTCAAAATCTTATGTGATTTGAAACTTTCTTGTGAGATTAATATTTGTATTTTTCACAAATATTTTAATAAAATTTGACTATAAGATTAATCTTGAGGACTTCTCCATATAAGTATATTTTTCAAAGTTTAGAATCATTAAGAATTAGAAGTCTCTCAATGTGCTGAACTCAACTTTACTTAAATGCCACTTCTTATACACAAGATTTCTTCATATTATCCCTTTTTCCTTTTTTTCATTTTGAATGTTCATTCCTTTCAAAATCACATTATTCAATTTCTCACTCGGTTCTACAAAATAAAAACTTGAACTTTAACCCTAATTCATTATGAGAGCGGAGCAATTTAATTGATCTAACTTTTCATTTAGTGATGATGACTGGACACCTTTCTACCGCCACTACATGATGAATTTGATGTGTAAGTGCTACCCACCATACTAAATGCCTCCACTTTCGCATAGCCTTGTGTCCAACACATAAGGTTGTTAAATGAGGCAGTTAGACTTACTTTAGCCTAAATCTTGTAGTTAGGGTTAATGTTGAGTATTAATTGAACTTTATATAATTAATAGTTAAAAAATTTTAGTCTATTTTAACTCAGGTCATGAGTCTCTTTACCTTATTTAAAAAATATATTTTTAATTATTTTAATGATAGAAATTAGATATTAGAACAATCAAATTTCAAAAAATTAAATTAAACTTCTAAAAAATATATTAAACCTTAAAATAGGCCATTTTATTTTTTAAAATGAAATTCTAATTATTTTCAATAACAAAAATAAACTATAAATAAATAAATACTAAGAAGGGCCGACTCATTCAAACTTACCTAATTCCAATAATTTTAATAAGTTGGGCTAAAAGTTTTTTTTTAAATAAATTATTAAATTATTGACTAACCTTGTCATATTTACAAAATGAAATGAGCTGATCCATTAGACCAAGTCCCTCTATTACATACCAACACATAATTCATGATTATATATATGTAGAGAGATAGAGAGAGAGAGAGAGAGAGAGCCTTTTGATTTTTGGTCAAATGATTATGATAATTATTAGTGTCGAAATTATCAAGGGAATCAGTGAACAAACATGGCCTAATTGGTTTGAAACAGCTATGAATGAGGTCACCATGAGCCATGATTAAGGTTGGGTTTCACTAAAATGACACATGATTAGCTACATGGTATTTACCGTCGCAAATATGCTCAATAATATGTCTTCAGAAAATGGAAAATCATTTTCCGTGCAAATATTTTCCTGTTGTATTCATATTAAATCAAACGAATGTAAGAATTTTTTTGTCATATTGATAATAATATGTGTTAGTTATAGATGGCAAGTGGTTTGGATTTGGGTGTGGTTAATTAACAGACAAAAGGAAAGGGACAATATGGTTCAAAATAAAAGATATACTTTAATTACTATAAAACAACGGGCACGTTAATTTAAACTTGCATTTCTATAGAAACAGCTATTTCAGGCCTTTTATCTAAGTATGGATCGCATTATTTTTTCCCCAAAAAGAATTCTTTATTTTATTTATCGATGTCATGTTAAACTCTCAACTAGTTATGTTTAGTTTAGCATTTAAATATTTTAAAAGTCATTTTGAACTTTCAAATGTAATTTTGAGTATAAAAATAATTGTTTAATTTAGTATTCATCATATTTTTCAAATTACTTACACGTTTTCAAACTTTAACTTGTTAAAAATAATTTTGACTTGCTTTTAACCAAAATTAAGATGATAAAAAGTTAAGTTAAACCAACTCTAACACACTCTTAATTCCGTTAACACACATTTCCTTGTTTCCTTTTGCTTTTTCTTTCTTTTGGTCTTGTCATACGATTATTAAATATTTAAAGTTAAACTGGTATTATATGTGCCTATTTGGATAGGCATTGGAGAGAATGAACGTGTGATAACAAATAGGTAATGCAATTTTGCAGGAAAAGTATCACATATAGATTTACGTTGGCTTCAATCACTATAATCGATTCTCATCCAAAACGTAGGTTTTCCTCACAACGATCAAGAGTAGCTTCTTTATATTTTCATGATCTACCTACCCTTTAACTGTTGATTCTTTTTCTGTCATACCCTTCCATTTTCGTGGTCTACCCACCCTCTAACTGTCTTCCAATTTTGTCTCTGTTGTTTGCATTGTTTGTTCCCAAATTGTTTCCCATCCATCTCTTATCTTCTGAACAAATAAGGAGGAAGGAGGAGGAAGAAAACAAAGACTCTGGCAATGATGCACAACAATCACACCACAAGATCTCCGTCTCACCTCTTTTCCCTCGTGCTCTACCTCATGTCTGTCAAACAGAGAAAAATGACAATGCTCTTCTCTCTTGGTCTTTTTCTCTCAACTATGCTCTTCCTTGGTTGTGTAATGGCACTTGGTCAGAGGGTTGGTCAGAGGGTGGCACCTGGTGGCAGATGATAGCAAAAATTGTCGTTCACCTCTCTCACCATCACTGTGTTCTCTCTTGCTATCATTGTATTCTCTGCCTCTCTCTCGCTGAACAAAGGATCTGAATATAAAATAAATGTCACACAATCAATTAATAAAATTAAATTGAATTAATAAAAAGATTGAAATTAATGTTTTCTAATTATGGAATTGAATTAATAAATTTTAATTTAACCTTTACAAGTATTATTTTCTATGTGAGTTTGTTGATCTTATTTTACTTAAATCCAAGAGTAATCTTTAAATAATTATTAAAAAATAATTAAAACAATTAATTTCATTACAAAAAAATAATTAAAACAATTCATTTCATTACAGCATTAACAAATGTATATTTTAAATCAAATATTTTTATCAATAGTTAAAAAATTATTATTAAAATATTAATATAATTTATTTTACTACATTTTTAAACGAGAAAAATTAAATAAGAATAAATAAAATAAAATAATATAGAAGTCATATCATTTATGATAATCATACATTCAAAAGTACTTTTTATAATTAAAAAAAATTAATTTTTTAAAATTACTTTTCTGATAACAGTTTCTAAACATAAAATCATATTTATACAAAATCAATTTTAAAAATCAATTATGCTCAAACTTATGTTTACCTAACAAATTTTTAAACATTTCTATGTCTATCAACAAGGATTGAATCAATAGAAAGGATTAGTCTTCCACAATATAATAAATTAAGATTTAAATTTCCACTAAAAAATTTTATCTACGTTTCTTAAACAAAAACGCTTGACATTTTCTAGCTGTGGTATTTCCCGTTAATTTCCAACCATTAATCAGAGGGTACCGACCATGACGTGGCCGGGCATCGAAGAATGGGCTACATACAAAATCTTAGGTTGCCCGTCCGTACAACTTATTTGTACATTTCGTATCTCACCGTTTTACGTACACTAATAAATATTGCGACAATAACCCAATTTTTCAAATATTTAAAAAGAGTGCATATAAATATATATAAAAAATTAATGTTATTTACAATCTTTATAATTTTTTTATTATATATATATATATATATATTTTGAAATCACCAATATTAAAAAAACTTACTTGCTCTTTTGATTTAAGTTAAATTTACTCACAACAATATACAGTTTTCCCAATATTGATTCACTACTCTCAAAGATTTAAACTCAAAAAAATTATTTAAAGGAAAATATCTACTTTAATTTACAATTGTTGAATCAAAATTATGATAAACTCAAATCTCTTACTTGATAAAGTAAGATTGTCTAATCGTTTATGACAGGTAAAATCTCACTTACTCAAAATTTGATCAGATAATTAGAACAATTTATTTGACCAAACAAAAAATTTATAGTCAATTCTAAAACACCAAAAATTACCTTCATAATGACTTTGTCTTGGGTGTCAAATGTTTGCCATTTCATGCATTTCAGGATTATCCCTTGCTTGGGAACTTTGGGGAGCACGTGTCATTATTGCACCAATCATATTGTTGAAGGAATGTTTGATAACTTTGAAGACTCTCATGTAAAGTAAACTTAAGCATTCATTGTTACCTAATATTTGCTATTTTCCATGTAAAGTAAACTTAAGCATTCATTGTTACCTGATATGTTTCAATTCTTTCGACCTCAATCCTTCGTATGCAATTACCTGCTTAAAGTTGCAATTTTTGTCGTCCCTAAGTAAAAATCTTTATAGTAACTTAAATTTTAAGAATATTTAGTTTTAAACTCTCATAACGTCTAAAATATCTATCACCCAACTACTTTACCTAAACTTAGGTGGCTCAGTTTCACTGAAAGAGCTAAATGTCAAAGAAAGTGCAATTTTATCTTTTTGTTGGTATTTAAAACAAAATATATTATGAAATGAGAGACTTAGATGACATTAAATATGATCTTAAATAATATAAAAAATAAAAGAAAAAATTTTAGCTAGGGACTTGGTGAATTAACATAAAAATTTTAGTGAAGAGAGAGAGAAGAGGGAGGGATGGAGGGTATTTTCGTTATTTTGGAGCATATATAATAAAAAATAAAATATAAGGGACATAATCAATAAAAAAAATTTCAGGAACATAAATAAAAATCGAGGTAAATATTAGAGACATAAAGTACCATTTTACCTTTTTTAAAAAAATACAAAAGTACATTTTGTATTTCTAATGTTTATTTTGAGTTTTAATTTTGTTTATAATATTTTTTTGTGCCAATTTCATTCTATATATTTTTTTTAATTTCGATTTTGTCCTTAAGGTTAATGTCATTAACATAATTAATAGAAAAATGTTGACGTGGACTTCTCCATATGATTTGTCTACAACTAATGTATTATACTAATTGATTTTAGTTTTAATTTTGTCTCAGACATTTTATTGAGCTTCAATTTCTTCTCAAATGATACTTTTAACATTTTTTTCATTTGTCCCAAATTAACAGTTCAACCTAAACTAACTTTAATATTAATTCACATATTAATATTAATTCACAAATATCTCAAACTAACTTTAATATATCAAATAGGTTCAACCCAAAATGTACTTTATAAAAATCAATAATTTAGACTTAATTATAGATAGCAACATATATATCTCAATATATATACACGTATACAATAATTAATAAGTAAGTCCACCCAAATGATTGCTAACACTTAATATATAAATAATTATAATATTAAAATTGTGCTAACAATTCTCTCCCTGGACTACATATGATTTTGAATATTGTATATGTAAATATCATACATATATATAAACCTTAATGTGCATAATCTGTTATTTAATCAGATATATTATAACAATATGGTCTATTAATCATATCAGCACAGAACCAAAGAGACTTTCATAATTAGTAATATTGAAACTAAATACAATAGTGATCACAATACTAATTAATACAATTAACGACAAAGATCTATTTTAAATATGTAGCATGAAAATTACATGCAAATACTTTTTATTAATGTTTATTTTTAATTGATTCTTATACTTTTTCAACTTTATGTTAAATTGCTTGTGCAAAACTGCCAATTTTTGTTTATATGTTTTGGTGCATTTTAACTTGGGTTGGAATAAAGAGTTAAATTTCATATAATTTTATTCTTCATTTTAACAGGTGTACTAAAATATTGTAAAATTCACGAATAATACCCTCATATTAAAAGAGAATATCCCTGTGCTACCCAAAGCATATAGAGCAAGACAGTTACACAAGCCTGAAAGAGCAATTGCAAAGTAACATTGCCTTTGCCTGGCTGTTTTGGCTCATATCACAAGTACACCATATTGACTCATCTTTCTAACCACAAGCCTTCAGCCACACAAAAAAAAGGAAAAAAAAATAATATTTGTATTAAAAAATTGGGATCACGGAAGAAAATATCTTGTTGAGTTAGATTTAGAGACAATGGTGGGAACAAAGAAGGAATGGAAATGTAGAATAGGTGAAGAGAGTACACAGGGAAGGAAGTGATAAGGTACATTTGAACTCATTAGTAGATATATTTTTTAAAAATATTTTATGAAGATGAACAATTGTATATTTCAAACGAAATGAATTTCATACTAAAAAAAGTAGGAAAAATACTGAAGCAAAAGAATAGGTGGAGTGAGGGAGATGAATTTTGTATTTTGAAGCAAAGCACTTAAGCACATGGGCCTCAATGGATCTCCTTATCCAGTGGTCCCCACTCTCCACAGACCAAAACTCAAGTTTTTATCGCCATTTGTCAAGCATTCTTTGGCCAATCCAAACACAACATTTGGTGTAAAATTATTTTTTATTATGATTATAGATATTTTAAAATTTCGTCGACTTTTTTTGCGTTTTGTGGTGGTGTCTTTGTTTTTGTTGTGTGGGGGTTGTTTTGCGTTAGGATTTTGGAAGTTTGAATTGACAAAAGATATGCCACCTTTATCAACATTGCTCTTCTGCGTGCGTGAAGCTGGTGCACCCACTAGTATTGTCCGAATTTGCTACTTGGCACGTTTGTCACTTATAGTAATAATTTTTATTATTGTTAAAATTAAGACAAAGATTTTTATTGTTGTCTAAACTTTTAGCAACGATAAAAATTGTTGCCGTAAGTGACAAACAGTAAATATTTTGCTACTTGTCAAGCATCTAATTTAGATTTGTAAATGGAAGGATTTGAGTTTAAGAAATTAGATTTGTTTAAAAACAACTTTACATAGGTCAACTTGTTTAGCTTGCAGGTTAATGGTCTAAACTTGTGGGTCAGCTTGCTTATTTATTTATTTATTTATTTTTTGTTTTTACAAAATTGTAGTAATTAATATAAATAATTTTAATTTATTATATTTATATATTTTATGACATGATATTTAATTAATATAGTAAATTTGGATATGAAATTTTGTATAATTTTATAAAAATAAATATAGAAATTTTAAATTTAAATAAGAAAATATGAAAAATTAAAATTATTAGTTATTTAAAAATATTAAAGAAGTAATATTTTGCATGTACAAAATATATTTTAACAAAAAACTATTAAATTTTTTTACTAAAAAATTTTAGACTATATTATTTAAATATATTTTTAAAAAAGTGACACACAGATCATGATCAACAATCTTAAATATTCAATATAAAAACTATAACCGAACACCAGATACACCAAGTATCAAGGTGCCTTGATTGGCACATTCCTCACCTAACACCCACCCACAGATAGCTTGCTGGGCGCCATGTTCCGTGCATCTTAGCATTTGATTGCTTGCATAACATAATATGACATTTGTCATTTTTCCCACTGAAATTTATGAATTTGATCTAATTTGGCAACGGAATAAAAGAAGCTAACAGTGGGATTGAATTATAATTGATTAATTTTTTTAAATTGATAATTTATTTTTGTTATTCTAGTTGGAACTTAAATTTATAGTAATAATCACTTATTAATCCAAATATCAATGTTACACATAAATGTAATTACCAAGGAATAATTTAACCCATTAAAAATATGTATTGTCACTTTTATATATAATTGTTATAAAGACATTTTTAAATAACACTTAAATTGGCTTAAACATGCTCATAAAATAATGCTATTTAAATAATTCTTCGTGCTTAACAAATTAAATAAAATATTTTAGATTCCAGTTTAAACATTTTTTTAAAAGATATAACAGTAATAATAACTTCCTTATATGCCTAAACTTGTTTTAAATCAACCCATGGAGGGTTGGTAGCATAGATGGCATCTTAGGACACCCAAACTCGTGTTCTTGAAGTGCAAGGAAAGTGTCACTGCTGCACAGTAGGAAAATCTTAGAAATTAATTGATTTATGTAATTGAAAAAGGGCAATTTTTCATCATGTTGGAATCTAAGAAATGAATTCTTTTTGGGATAAACAATTATATGGTAATTGAATGTCGATTAATTTAAATTTAAACCGAATAAGAATATAATGAGCTGCAAAACTATTCTAGTGCATTTATAGAGACTCTTAACACTAAAACTCTAGTTAAGCTAACGCTCCCCTGGCCTAAATGCAACTTCAAACAATAAAATATCGTATACTATGACAAAGTCAGAGCATTAATTAATATATAAGTATGAAGAGAAAGAGAAAATGATACAAAATTAGAAATAAGAAAGTCCAAGGGAGCTTGTTTGATAGCATTCAGTATTCAACGCTGGAATGGGGGAATCCATGGTTGGAACTCGGATCAGACATCATCGCAAGCTTTGAGAATGCCATCAAAACATTTTTTATTGATATGCCCACAGATTAAGGCTGTAATTCCAAGGTGTATGCAAAAAAAAACATAGAACCTTATCTATAATATTATGAGTCCATGCTTCTCTTGGGGTCCCTTAAGGGACACCAGAAGCTAATTTCATCCACTCATAGCACATCCCTATCTATGTTGGAAAAGCCACTTTGCCCATCAACTCCTATTTTTACACGATCCTCTCCTGCTACATTTCTCACACACACTTTCTCTCTCTGTGTAGTCTGTGCTGTCTCACTGTATCAGACACAGACGACAGACAGACGTCCGATTCGGATTGAACCAAGTTCGAGCCTCTCAGCGTTAGCCATTTTCCAACTGTGTTCTGGTGAGTTCTTCCCGCTTTTTGATTCGATAACGGTCAAGCACATTTCTCTATGGGTTTTGATTTTATCCTTGCTACTTCCTGACATGGATAGGGACAAAAGCACATTGCCTGAGATTTTTATGAATGTTGGAGGAGTCCCATTGTATGGAACTCTGATCATCGTCTTTTTCTTAATGAGAATGTATGATGGTTCATGAGTGAGCTTGTTGAGTGCCAACTGTCGAATATGATTTTAACCGATTCCAACAAATCCAACAATTATTATTATGTTGGTTGATGTTTGTTTTGTATGTTATAAATGAAGAAAAGGCAAAGTTATATTTGTTTTTTGAATGAAGAGGTACTTTTGACTCTATTGACTGCTTTGGGAGACCTGGTTCACGAGAGGCACGCTTGATTATGTCATCAGTGAACCGCGATTGCCAAGAGCTTTATGATTACTGGCCAAAAAAATAATAATAATTCTTTTGATCCATGTGAACTATAACTCAATCTTTCATCATATGTCTTCTAAAAATTGACAGGCACAACCATTATTTGGTCAAGTATTTTGAAAATTGATATTATATAGAACCAAGCATGGCAAATTCTAAATTTCCATATCTGAATGAAATGCTTGCTTTTAAAGAAGGATGATCATGGCTTCTTTCGATGCCTAATAAAAAACTACCCAGATGTGTAGTACTGTGAAGGAGGAAGAATTGAAAAATTACAAGGACAAGTTAAATTAGCAGTGGTTCCTGTGAAAAATGAGTCAATACAGTGGTAGAGAGGAGAATCGGTATCTGATCAAAGACAAAGTTTGATTTTACTGAAATATCGAATATAGTCTGAATTCAAATAATTTTCTTAATAAATGATACTTTCCTCTAAGTTGGTTATACAAAGAAATTTAAATTGACTAGCCAATCATTCTTGCGCATTTTCTTAATGAATTACTAGTCTCTTAGTTCTATGCATCTAATCTGACGTTACACAATGAGCATATTGTAGGGCATTATAAATTTATGATGGCCCTGACCAGAATGTCAAGTCGGGTTTTTGTAGTATTTGATGATTAATTTTAGGATGATCTTATTTGAGACATCTGTAGTCAGTTCTCAATAGTCATCATTTAAGTGTGGTTGCAGATATTTGATGAACATTATGTTCTATATCATTATACTACAACATTTGTGATTAATCTCAATTGTAAAATTGCATATAAAATTAAATCTGATTCTTTTCTTTCGGGGTGAGAGGGTGGCGGGGTTCTCATGGCTGCACTACACTATGTTGAGCAAGGAGTATAAAATGTAACAGACTTTGCCACCCTCTACATATCTTGCAGGACAGCTCATAGACATTAATGCTTTCGACCATAATGCTGTGTAACTTTGTGCTTGATCTCAATTATAAAATTGTAATATATAATCAAATGTAGTTTTTTTCTCGAGTGTGTGATTTCTCATGGCTTCATTATGTTCAGTAAAGAGCAGAACATGGCACAGATTTTGGCACCCTCTACTCAATGGCAGATGAGAATCACAAAAACTTCTGCCAATGCAAGCCCCATTTCTTCAAAAATGTGGAGTTCTTTAGTGTTCAGACAAAATAAGAAAGTTGCACCTGCTAAATTCAGAGTGTTGGCGGTCAAGTCTGACAATAGTACTGTCAACAGGCTAGAGAATCTACTTAATTTGGACATCACTCCATACACTGACAAGATTATTGCCGAGTACATTTGGTATTTCACCCCACTCTGTCTTCCCCTCCCTCTGTCATAAATACGTGTATGCATGCATGCCTGTATATGTATTTATATTCAACTTTCAATTAAATCTTAAGGGTAGTTGTATTAATAATAAAACCATTTTTTTTTTGTTTTTACATGATCTGAGTCTGAATAACCATTTCCAGTTTTCTGCTTCTGTATGAGGATACTGGTACTTAACAATATCATATTATTTTGAAACAGGATTGGGGGAACAGGAATTGATGTGCGCAGCAAATCAAGGGTATGTTATTTCTCATGTTGTAAATGGGCTAGGAGAAGGCATTATATCATTCTTAGACATTTGATTAATCTTGTGCTTTTACGAAATTTCTTATATGAAATTTCAGACTATTCCAAGGCCTGTCGAACATCCCTCTGAGCTCCCCAAGTGGAATTATGACGGATCTAGCACTGGACAAGCACCCGGTGAAGATAGTGAAGTAATCCTATAGTAAGACTCTTTGAACTTGCTCTTCTTTTATATGTTACTGTATATCTATATTGGAACAGGCTTATTTACTTTTCTTACTTTTTGATCAGTCCTCAAGCAATTTTCAGAGATCCTTTCCGTGGTGGTAACAATATTTTGGTGAGGCTATGATATTTAAAAGGAGTCCAATCGTTTGTTGATTGAAATCAGGATGCATAGATCATGAGGTTAATTTTATATCATATTGTTTTGCAAAGGTAATTTGTGATTCATACACCCCGGCAGGTGAGCCTATCCCCACAAACAAGCGACATAGAGCTGCTAAAATCTTCAGTGACCCAAAGGTCATAGCTGAAGTTCCATGGTATATATTCTACTTATTTTGTTGTATTGTATGCACAGAAAAAAGGACAAGCACAATTTTATGATAATGAATTGTATGCTTGTGTGTGTTTCTACCTCTTTCATGTATAAACCTAGAAGCAAATTCTCAGGAAATTACCATTTGAGTACACATTTTATTTACATATTGATTGATATTGCCAACTTATATCCAGTATGCATAGCGCTGTAGCATATCTTATCTGATGATGCCTAACCATTTGCACACATGGGATTTATCCTCCTTCACTTGATAACTTTTATGAACCTTAGATAACCGAACATTTGGTGTTGAATCATTAACTTAAAAGAAAACATGACAATGTTGTATGTGGATTGTTCTAAGGTATGGAATAGAACAGGAGTACACCTTACTTCAAACAAATGTAAATTGGCCTCTAGGCTGGCCTGTTGGAGCCTATCCCGGTCCTCAGGTAATGCAATTCTTTGTATTTCCTATCAACTTTCATTCAAATGTTATGAGAATTTGACAAATTTTCTTCATGGATATAATTTTTTAGCATTCCTTGATCTATTAGGGTCCCTATTATTGCGCTGCTGGGGCAGATAAGTCATTTGGCCGTGATATATCAGATGCTCATTATAAGGCTTGTTTGTATGCCGGAATTAACATCAGTGGTACCAATGGGGAGGTTATGCCCGGGCAGGTTTTTCTCACACCATTCCCTTTCTCATACGGCTTATTAATATGTAAACTCATACTTTGACTTACTATTTCTTTCGTGAGTATTGCAGTGGGAGTATCAAGTTGGTCCTAGTGTAGGTATTGAGGCTGGTGATCATATCTGGTGTTCAAGGTACATCCTTGAGGTAATTCATCTTACCTACTCTTGGTTATAAATATTGGAAATTGGACCATTTGATACTGATAGGTTAAGCTTTTAAAGCATGGTTCTTTAGAGTTTGTAACTTCGTGTTATGCATCATTTCCTTGAAGTGGTAGCTATTTGTAACTTTGTGTTGTGCATCATTTCCTTGAAGTGGTAGCTATGGTATATGTGTACTTTTCAACGCATGAAGCTTGTCGGCATCTCTATATTGAACAGAATACACCCTTTGCCTGTAATTCAAATTGCTGATGATCTGTGCGAACAGGGTTATTTTTGTTCATTCTTGTCACTAATCATCTTGTATATTCTAATTATATTGCATTTTACCTTTGTTCTGACAGAGAATCACCGAACAAGCTGGAGTTGTTCTCTCACTCGATCCAAAACCAATACAGGTACTATAATGCTATAACTGACAGCATTTCTTCTAACTGATAATTAATTTGAAGTTTTTGTTATATGCGTTGACAGGGTGACTGGAACGGCGCAGGATGCCATACCAATTACAGGTTTTTGGGCTGTGTCTCCATCAAGAATCATGATAGCATGTGTGCTGGTAACTTGCTAGATTACTAATTTCTGAATTGTCATTGTTGTTTTTAGCACCAAGAGCATGAGGGAAGATGGAGGCTATGAGGTGATAAAGAAGGCAATTTTGAATCTATCACTTCGCCACAAGGAACACATCAGTGCATATGGAGAAGGAAATGAGAGAAGGTTGACAGGGAAGCATGAGACAGCTGACATCAACACATTTTCTTGGGTATGCTTTGACATTGTTAAATAAATATTCTGGTGGAAGATTAGCTGTGTAGTGAAGCAAGAAGTTTATCTTATTTGAAGCAGTCTCATACAATCTAGCTTGCAGGGAGTGGCTAATCGTGGTTGCTCAATTCGTGTGGGAAGAGACACGGAGCAGAAAGGCAAAGGTAATATTACCCATAATACTTTTGTGGCAACTTCTTGTAGGTCTTTTTGAACAATGAACTAGCAGAAACATTTAGACTTCTTATTCTGTCTGCAATCATGGAATAAGCATCCATCTAACTCTGTTAGTATGGTCGGCTTAGCAAATATAGTTCAAATTTTTATTAGTTTTTAAGGATTCAAATGATTGCTAATCAAACAGCCTACTAGAGGTCACTCCATATGTAAGTGGTTCCTACTTCGTAATATTTTGAGGACTTCTTCAACTGGAGAATAAGACTTTTCCTGCATATTTCTTCAATGAATAACCGTAACGAACAATTAGTGTCTTTATTTAAAAGAAATTCTCTTTTAAGTTAGCTCAGCTTACTACAAGGTCTTTGGTATAAAACCCCGTTTTTGTCTTTGCTTTGGTATTCTTTTATTGTGTTCCAAAATCACATGCCTTGGTCTTTACTGAGTATTTTGTTTTTTACAAAGGGCAGTTCAACATGACCCTATTCTGTTCTCACTCCTCTCATTCTGATTGTCATTAATTTCTTTTTCTACGTCAGACTTATTTTAATGCCAGAAACTTCTAATAGTGAGGTTGTTTGATTGCTAGAATCTACAAGTCTTACTAGATTTTCATTGCTTGCCTTGCCCATCATTTTGATTGTAGGTTACTTGGAAGACCGGCGTCCAGCTTCAAACATGGACCCATATGTTGTCACATCATTACTGGCGGAAACCACATTATTGTGGGAACCAACTCTAGAGGCTGAAGCTCTTGCAGCTCAAAAGTTAGCATTAAAGGTCTAAGTCCATTGGTTGATGACACTGTGGATGGACTCAATTCATTTGGGAATTGGGATTGTTTGTGGGGGGTTTCTGGAAAGCTCCTTCACTTCTATTTTAAGTCCATCTTGACTCTTAAGAGACGATTTGTTCAGGACATTCGATGACAATAAAGTGGTTGCCTTCTCAGTTGTTGCTTGTCACTCTGTCCTGATATACAATCATGCAGGGCTTTCGTTTTATGCCATTGACAGAAAAGAAACTTAAATGTTCAAATTTAGAACTAATAAAGTTCCCTTGCTCACCCCCTTTCTCTTCTTATCCTCCTCCACCTCGTCCTCCTCGTCATCATCATCTTTTTGGAAACTAATTGATCGTTAGTACCTCTGAAGTATGAGACATTTCCGAGTTTACTTGCAACTTTTGCTTAAGGGTTGGAGTTGTTATAGTTTCTGTTACGGAAATTCATGCAAACGGGAAAGACAAACAGTGTAAAAATTGAAAGAAAAATACACAAAAAATTATGTGGTTTAATGTGACTGACGTTCATGGACAGAAAGATAATTTGTATTATTTTTGACAAAAATTGAGAGTACAGCACAATAGAACTAACTTAGAAGCATAAACATAAAATACATAACTAACTTATCAAAAAACATAACACAAAAATAAGTCATTCCAAATAAGCTGGGTTGGGTCATGAACTACCTTATCAGTTTTCGTCATGCTCACTTCACATACTTTCAAGTTTTTTTTTTCTTTTGAGTTGTACTATCAAATAAACCAAGTCAGATTATGAACCAAGTCATTATATAATTCAAGTTATTCAACAATTTAAATTACTCAAGTATTAACGTGTATAAGAGAATGGTGTCTCTCAACTCCAACGTTAAAGGGACAAAAGGTTCATAAAGTGTGTTTGGTAGATACTAGATAGTGAGGTAATAGTAGAGAGGGTGAGGAAAAAAATGAGAGATAGTGAGAAATTGTTTAAATTATTTTTTTTAAAAAATATTAATATTTCTTTTTTTAAATAAAAATGTTGAAATATTTTAGTAAAATACTCTATTTCATTGTCATTTCCTTTTTTTTTTTTTATATTTTTGTGTATCAAACACACTAGTAAAGTCTTTAATATGTAGAATTCTGCTCCCTTGTTAAAGGAATATTTATTTCTTTTTAGTAATTCAAATTACTGAGACTGTTAAGGTGATTCAGAAACACTGCATAATTGAAGGTGTTGAATAATAAATAAAAAAAGGTTGATGATGAAGGATTTAGATCAATTTTAGAGGTGATTGGCTAAGACCTATGGCAATTAACAGGGGCAGATAATACTGTCAATATGATATATATATATATATATATATATATATTCATAATTTCATATGCTCCAAAGCTTCCTTATCACTCCATCTTCAGTACTTTTTTTCCCAAACAATTATCCTCAAAACTACTGTGAATCTCAAGACATGGATTTCTTTTTTCCTTTTTTGTTTGATATAGAGTGGGAATTATTCTATGCCCAAAAATAGTAAGGAAGAAGCAACGGTATGATGTTTAACAATGCAAATAAAATGTTGAGTGAGTTGAATTATACGGTGAGTTTGATTATAACGCGATTTGTGAGGGGAGTATGACGAGAACTGACAGGCCCAAGCCCTTAAGTGATAAAGTGACCTAGAGTTATGTATTTATAATATATGTCTTTTTCGGTCTTCTCTATATTGTATTATCAGACATTTTATTATAAAAAATACAAGAATGACATTGATTGAATCGTATTAAATTTGTTTGTTCTTTGTTTTTCACATTGTT